>WNWK01023138.1:0-31477 GCA_009830355.1 Cherax destructor
TGATGCAGATTACATGGTAAGCTTAAATATGTCGCCAGTAGCTATAGCTTTTCTGAGGACATATGCACCTTACATCACCTGTCCTGCAGCAGCAGTCATTAGATGTATTTTCTTCTGTTGCAGACATGTACCATGGATTTTGTGTTCAATAAAGCCTAGAAATGAGGCCTGTGTTTTTATCAACAGTTAGCACCTTAATTATTATAATAAAAATTAATAAAAGAACTGTGGCAGTTAGATTTTTTTTTTTAAATAAAATCTAGGGAATATAATAGTAAACAATGAGGGTTAACACTTTAGGGAATATAATAGTAAATAAAAAGAGTAAAACACTTTAGCACCAAAAATAGCACCTTAATTACGAGTTAACACTTTAGGGAATATAATAGTAAATAAAAAGAGTAAAACACTTTAGCACCAGAATTAGCACCTTAAGTAAAGGAATTATTGGATGAAAGGCAGTACTAGGTATTGATTTGCTGGGAACTATTTCAAGAGAATATATAAATGGGGATTAAATTAAATGGACAGATAGTAAATATGATATAAAATTAACTTAGAAGCAAGATTTGATTTATATTATAAAGTTGAAGCAAGTAATAGCACTAAAAGTAAAGTACATAGTGTATGAGGTAGTTGGTACTAGCTAGTATATAGTACAAAAAATTTCACAAAGTAGTAGTAACATACACTAATACAGCACACGTATATTATGTGTTGAGGACAATAGGCTAATCAGTAATGGTAATGTCAGCTTGTCTAAGGAAGTTGGTGAGATCACGTTCGTTTGATATAGAAAACTGCTGACCTGTTGATACTTTTCGAACTAGTATTTTCCCATCACGAGCGAAGGTTAGCTCCTACACTTCTCTCATATACAATAAGACTGTGCTGAAGGCACATATATCTAAATGACTCTGAAGTACCATCAGGTACAATGTCAGCAATTACAATAATGCAGATATATACAAATAAGTATAGATGTGTGTATGAGTGTGCTCCAGGTAACTCTAAGACTCGCCTCAACCAGTGTCCGACTGAACAACTTCTCATAAGCTAGCTTCTCTAACAAACTGACAATCAGAACAGCTTGATTGAACAGTAAACTGACCAATTTGCAGAACAGCAATATAACAAGCAACAGCAACACAGCGTCAGGAACAATGATAGAAAATCGACCCTAACTGGGGACCATCAGTAGATCCTCCCAAATAGTCACAAAACTCCCTTATTACTGAATCTAGGTTCAGCATAGAAATCCCAAACTGTGACGGTGCACAGATGCCTTATCGAATTAGGTCAAGAGCTATAGCTAGAGACCTGAGTTATCTCAGAGTGTCAATGTGACACACAACCCAGTAAAACGTCGAAAATCACTGTCTAGACTATCCTCTGTGAACTGCAGCAAAAGGCTGCAGTCAGGATAATAATAAATTCCCACTCTAGACATCATACTCCACCTATATTCAAAACTTTAAAACTACTCACCGTAAAAGATATTCATACCTATTCATGTGCCTTCTACATACATAAAACTCTACATGCTAATATCAACCCTCCGCTCAAAATTCTCCTCGACAACTTTAATAGGTCCCACAACCACGACACAAGACACAGATCACTATTTGACATACCCCGAGTCCATACTAACCAATGTAAAAATTCTAATAATAATATAATAATATCTTTATTTACTACAAGTACATGTACATGGTATACAGGCCTAGCTGACATCAGTGACATACTACTATATAGAAAGTCCCTTGTTATGCTGAGCATTTCGGGCAGATTAGGTCAGTGTCCTAGGATGCGACTCACACCAGTCGACTAACACCCAGGAACCCATTTTACTGATGGGGAACATAGACAACAGGTGTAAAGAAACACGCCCAATGTTTCTGCCCTGGCTGGGAATCGAACCCAGGCCCTCGCCGTGTGAAGCGAGAGCTTTAGCCACCAGACCACCAGAACCCCATAAAAGGCCCCAGAATCTGGAATTCATTACCAGTAAATATTAAGTTAACCTTGTCGGAAAATCAATTCAAGACTCTTCTCAAAAATCACCTACTCACCCTATACTAAATACTCATACTGTAACAAACATTCAAACCCAATGTTATTTTACTTAAGATAATCTCAGTTTTATATTGTCATCCTCCTTAACACTTGTTGCAATTTCAATTTCATATCATATTGTCATATGAAATAAAATATATAACTAGAATAAACTCAACCAATTTCTCTAGTATTGTCTTATTAATATTACGTATGTATAATCATATTGTAAATTGAAATGATATATAACTAGAATAAACTCAATCAATTTCTCTAGTATTAAGTAATTAGTGAATAAGTCTTTAGAATAAGCTGCCCCTAATGCCATAGGATGCCAGTGGCTCTCCTTGCATTACAGTTTTATACTTGTAACTACCAATAACTATGTATACTTGTAACATGCAATGAAATAAAAATATTATTATTATAGTTACATAGAGTCCTGAGAAGTATGTTTCGTCTCACCACCGAATACATACTCTACCAAACAGAGTCTAAATGACGAGAAAACAAGTAGAGACAGGAGAGAGGTGTTGACTCAACGATGGTCAGAAGCGCAGAGAGGTGGAGGAAGGAGCAGTCTCCCACCTCAGGTGTGGTCACGCCACCGACTGACTACCAGCAACTAGAAGCCGGCAGTATAACAAGCGAAGTGTCGTAAGCGGTAGTTTGCCAACTCCCGGGCAGCTACAACACACTTGAGCACAATATGTAATAATAATAATAATAATAATAATATCTTTATTTACTACAAGTACATGTACATGGTATACAGGCCTAGCTGACATCAGTGACATACTACTATATAGAAAGTCCCTTGTTATGCTGAGCATTTCGGGCAGATTAGGTCAGTGTCCTAGGATGCGACTCACACCAGTCGACTAACACCCAGGTACCCATTTTACTGATGGGGAACATAAACAACAGGTGTAAAGAAACACGCCCAATGTTTCTGCCCTGGCTGGGAATCGAACCCAGGCCCTCGCCTAGCTAATTCAAATAATAATATAAAGCAGATATAAACGATTTAGCTATTATCGAAAATATCAGCAATATAAAATTATAAGAAAAGGAAATAGATATAATAAATCACATATACACATTGGGGCCCATTCTGGGGTCGCAATACCCATGCATGTCAGGAGAATTGATAGGGAACAGTGTAGTAAAGAAAGCGAATGCCAGACTGAAGTTTTTTTTTTTTAAATTTTCAGTACCATCTCTGTACTAAGTATAGTCCAAGACATTCATACCACTCTCACCAAACCTAACCACTCCCTGCCCCCCGTCACCAGAGGATCCGGCCAAACCCCTACAAAACCCCTTACTCCCCCCTCCCCCCTTGCAAACCCCAACCTCACATTCACTCCACCACACACACATCCACTTCCAACACACTATAAATCTAGACAGTCACCCGGTCCCCCAACTGTGATGTCATCCGTCCCCCGTCCTCTAATGGCTTAACCCCCCCCTATCTACCTATCTACCTATGCCTCTCCACCACACCACACCTACCCAATGCTCCACCAGCGCCTCTGTCAAGCCCTTTCATTACCATATCTGTCTCCCAATAAACCCTGCACACTCAATTTCCTGTACCCCTCTGAAAAGCTCGAACCCCACTCCCTCCCATATATTAAACGATTCCTGCACATAGTGCGTATATAGTCCGCCACAGCCCCCATCCTTTCCCTAACACTCATGTCCCTTAATTTCCACAACATGCACACGAAGTCCACCATACAGTACAGTAATCCCTTTTATCCTATGTCTAACCCTCCCAAATCCAAGTAAATAGCCCGTAACAAAGGGATACCCCCACCCAAACCCCTTAACACCCTCCCATCCACCTACGAACCCCATCCAGAGTTTCACAAAAATATACTGCATGCAGAGCCGACTCCGGCAAGCCACACTTCTGACATTTCCCGTCTTTTGCCAATCCCATACGGAATAAATTCTCCCGTGACGCCACTGCCCCATGTAAAAACCGAAACATCAGCTCTCGGTCCTCGCCGGCAACCTCAGATCCCTGAACCCTTCCATATCCCTTCCAGTCATATACTGGATAAACCGCCTCACCTTCCACCGTCTCCTCCCCAGCACCAAACCTCATTATAACTGCAACGCTCAACCTTTGTGGCTCACGTATAACCAACAAGCACCGCAGCCAATCTCTGCACTGCCCCAGTTCCCTCACACCCCACCACTCCCTACTTCCCGCAGCACCCCTTCCACCCCAGCCTCACCTCTCTCCCCAACCCTCCCTCCTTACCACACAACGTTTCACATACATACACAACAATCTCCTTTCCAGCCATATTAAACCCAAACCTCCAGAAATTACCCTTTTCCTAACTATCTCCTTCCTGAGCCAATGTCTACCATGTGCCCAAATAAACTTAAATACCCTGCTCTCCAATTCTTTAACATCCCAACTTAATAAAGGAAAAATGTTGGCAATATACCATATCTTACTATATATCATGTTATTAACCGCAATAACCCTCTGCCGCAACGTTAACTCTCCCGCTCTCCAACTATTCAACCGCTCCGTCGCACTTTTAACTACATTCCTCGAATTCACCTCTCTCGCCTCATCCCTGTCCCTCGTGTAAACAATACCACATATTTTCACTCTGTTCACAATTTTACACCCATACCTGCTACCCAACCCGCCCCCCAACCAAGCGCCTACCTCCAACAATATGGATTTAGCTCCATTGACCCTCATGCCAGTAGCACTACAGAAAGACTTTAAGTGTATTCCTATGTTAACCAATCCCACCTCGTGACACACTAACACCGTCGTGTCATCTACATATCCCACCACATTTCTAATCCCCTTATCCCTCCCCCCTAACCCCTTCCCAACCCCCACTAATCTGTAAAACGGATCCTGTAAGCAAGCAAAAAGGATCTGCGACAGGGGACAACCCTGTCGCAGACCCCTTTCCATCCTAACCACCCTCCCAACCTACCATTTATTTGCACCTTCACACTTGCCCCTGCATATAACGCCCTAACCCAATCCAGCACTTCCAATCCAAACCCCTGCCTTTCCATTATTCCAAACATACTCTCACGCTCCACACTATCATATGCTCCCTTCCAATCCAGTGCAAGTATTCCTCCCTCTTCCTCTCTATCTATGAAATCTTTAATACGTTCATGTCCCTCCCCACACCCCTTCCCGGTATCCCCCTGTCCTTCCTCAATCACCCCCTATCACCCTTTTTAATCTATTACCTAAAATTTTAGCATATATTTTATAACCCGTATTCATAAGGACTAAAGGTCTATAATTCTCTAATGTTTCCCTTCCTTCCCCTTCCTCACTAATACCATTACCCCCATACCCATGTCCCTCCCCATTACACCTGTCCTTTTCATACCATTCATCACACCTACCATACAATCCTTTATGATGTCCCAATTCTCCTTATAAAATTCATTTGCCAAACCATCCATACCTGGAGCCTTGCCCTTACTTAATCCTTCCACTGCCTCCACACCTCCCTCTCACTAATCATGCCCTCCAATCCCTCCCGATCTTCCCTACTCAACCTCTCCCTAATCTTTCCCAATAAAATGCTCCTTTCCTCCATACCCACCCCCCCACTGCTCATGTGCCTTGCAAACCACTTATCAGCATACACATTCATTCCCTCCGTGGAATTTATTCTCATACCCTTCACATAATTCCCCATGTTTTCATCCACTTCCAGATACTCCAATGACATTCTATCCCGTCTCTGTTTACACTTCCCCAAAACATATTGTGAGGGTCTATCCCCCCACAACACATCATCCATTCCGGCTTTCATTCTACATGCCCCAAACCTCTCATTCTGCAAGGTCTTCAACCTATCTTTCAACACCTTAATTTCCTCTGTCATTCTATGTCCTCCCCGCATATAACAGTCTTTCAAGAGTCCCTCAATGTAATTTTGTAAACCGTATCTCCATCCTGCTTCTTCCCTTCCCAACCTCTGATAGTAAGCTTGGATGCCAGGCTTCCCCGTACTTACCCACCAATCCACCAAAGCCCCCCCCTCCCTACTCCCCATCCAAAACCCACCCCACCAATCCCTAAATTCCTCCCTTTTACCATCACCCTTTAATAACTGAACATTTAATTTCCAAAAACCCTGTACCATTTTGCAACCCTTCCCACCCCACCTCCACCAACACTCCCTGATGATCCGTGAAACCCACATCCAAATATTGCACCCCCACTACCACGCTACCTGTTACATAAATCCTGTCTAGTCTAGCCGCATACCCTCTTCTAACAACGTAGGCTCACCGCACCTCCCACCCCAATCACGTCTTTCAAACCTACCCTCCTAAGTCGTCCCTTAAGGCTGCAAGTACACAACCTCCTCCCGCGGCTCTACATCCCTCTCTCTAATTACACAATTAAATCCCCTCCAACAATCGTTAGATTTGGCAAATCCCGACATGCATAAATCATGTAATCCCAAACAAAATCCACCTTTACCTTCCTTGCCGCCTCCACCGGCATGTACACTCCTAAAAAACATACCCTAACTCCACTCCACTCCCCATCTACTCTAACCAGCCTACCTTCCCCACACTCCTCCCATCGCAAATGTTTGAAAGGGCTTGACACCGCCACTGCTACCGCCACCCCCCCCTTTAATCTACTGGATGAACTTGCAAACACTTTGTATCCATTCAAAAGTAATTCCCCACCACACCTATAATTGTGTTCCTGTATAAAGCAACTGTCACACCATACCTTCGCAACGTACACTCCACCCAAGCCCTCTTAATTTCATCCCTCAACCCATTTACATTAAGTGTTAAACACTTGAAAACTATGTCAAGGGTTTGCCCCTAGGCCTCTGTGGAAGTTGTACCCCTGACTTCCCTTTACTCATTTTACCCGTTTGCTTCCCTCCCTTAAAAGTACCCCTCTCTAATACCAAACCTAGATCTTTTAGCAACTTCCACCGAAGCCTTTTACAGATCCTCTGCGCCGGTGTCAGCACATCCTCACTGCCTGATGAATTGCCAGACCTTTTACGTGTCCTCTTTATGTCTTCCACACTACTTGCATCCTCGGTCTGATGGACCTCCACCTGCACATCCTCCATAATTAAGTGTTGGTCCACTGGACTGGCACTCTCCACACTTTCCACCACATTTACTGCATCTATCAAACCATCATTAGTGCTTACACTTAGCACCGGCAAAGGGTCGTCCAATATTTCCTTTAATATTTGTTCCAGTGGTACCTCCTCTGCCGGACTCTCATGGTGATCACAGTCAACCACTGGTATAACAGATTCCTGTGTTAGGGTCTGACAAACCACCTCAGAACCCTCCACAATCTCACTCCAGAGTTTCGTCTGCTTCTCCCGTTGCGTCTCCTCCTTCCGTTCCTCTCTCTGCGCCTGCACTTTCACTACTCGTTGTTCTGGCACTTGTCTGGGTCCCGTCCTCCTCATGCAGTCAGCCGCCACATGATCGTAGGCGCCACACAGTCGACACGTCCTGCGCTGTCCCATGTAGGTCACGTACACTTGGGTCCTGAAGTCTGGTATAACAACGTAGGACGGTATGGGGTGCTTCAATGTCATTTTCAACGAGTACGACCCCTCAGGAGGCCCATCAGCGGTCCCTCGCTCCACTTTCCAGGTGTTGCTGCGTGTATTGTACCATACGCACTGAGACCGTACTGATGTCCGTCGGGTCCGCTTCGAATGGGACGTTCTTCAAACGTACCCAAGTGTACGTACGTGAAACGTCCTTCAATCGTACCTGGAGTCCAGTGTGCACCGTGTAGACATGATCCTGGTGTCGATCGACGAGTCGGTCATAAACTTCTGCCGTCAGTAGCTTCACAAATACTCTATTCATCCCATTCAGGGCAACGCCATACAAATCTTCTATGTCAAGACCATACACCTCTCGTAATATCGTCGGTAAGACAGTCCCGGCCGTTGCAGGGTTTAGGACGCCAGTCACAAGGTCAATACAGACAGTATTCAAACGTCTTCTCCCTGCTGTCGCCATGTTGCTTTGGAAAACCAAAGTGCTGTAAAGCGTCGCCAGGGGTCAGGTCAGAGCACCACACACCCTCGCACCACCAGAGCTGGGCTGCGACAACTGAAGTTCCTCTACAGACAAGCACAGTGTCTACCTACTGAGGCTTGCAGGACCCTATGTCTAGCCCTTATACAATGTCATATTGACTACGCTTGCTCTTCATGGTACTCTGCCTTGACAAAAAAAAAATGAAAGATAAACTACAAATCACACAGAACAAAATGATAAGATTCATCCTGGACCTGTGCCCAAGAGAACATATAGGCCAGGATGAATTACAACAATTGGATATGCTGAATATTGAAGACAGAGTAAAACAACTTAAGTTAGCATCACGGATCCTAACCTATGTCTAGAACAAATTAACTCTGTGGCACTTGAGGTTTGCTCAAGGCAAATTCCCTTAAGGAAAAGTAGGAGAAGATGCAAACTAGAAAGAGAGAGGCGCTCCCTATACAGGTGAAGGCAAAGAATAACGGAGCAGCTACAGGAGGCCAATATATCAGAGAAATAACAAACATCGAATTAAAACTAAAGGAATCTTACAGGAATCAAGAAACATGGGAAGAACTAAAAGCTATAAATTAAATTGAAAGAAACCCAAAGTATTTCTTTTCTTATGCAAAATCAAAGTCGAGAACAACAACCAGTATTGGGCCCCTACTTAAACGGGATGGGTCCTACACAGATGACAGCAAGGAAATGAGTGAGTTACTTAAATCCCAGTATGACTCAGTTTTTAGCGAGCCGCTAACCAGACTGAAAATCGAAGACCTAAATGAATTTTTTATGAGAGTGCCACAGAACTTGACAGACGCATGCCTATCTGACATCACCCCGACGCCAAATGACTTCGAAAAGGCAATAAATGACATGCCCATGCACTCTGCTCCAGGCCCAGACTCGTGGAACTCCGTGATCATCAAGAACTGCAAGAAGCCCCTATCACGTGCTTTTAACATCCTATGGAGAGGGAGCATGGACACTGGGGTCGTCCCGCAGTTACTAAAAACAACAGACATAGCCCCACTCCACAAAGGGGGCAGTAAAGCAATAGCAAAGAACTACAGACCAATAGCGCTAACGTTCCATATCATAAAAATCTTTGAAAGGGTTCTATGAAGCAAGATCGCCACTCATCTTGATACCCATCAATTGCACAACCCAGGGCAGCATGGGTTTAGAGCAGGCCGCTCCTGTCTGTCCCAACTTCTGGACCACTACGACAAGGTCCTGGATGCTCTAGAAGACAAACAGAATGCAGATGTTATATACACAGACTTTGCAAAAGCCTTTAACAAGTGTGACCATGGTGTAACAGCACACAAAATACGTGATAAAGGAATAACAGGAAAAGTTGGTAGATGGATCTATAATTTCCTAACAAGTAGAACACAAAGAGTAGTAGTCAACAGAGTAAAGTCTGAGACAGCTACTGTGAAAAGCTCTGTTCCACAAGGCACAGTACTCACTCCCATCCTGTTCCTCATCCTCATATCGGACATAGACAGGGATATAAGCCACAGTGCCGTGTCTTCCTTTGCAGATGACACCCGAATCTGTATGACAGTGTCCACCGTTGAAGACACTGCAAGACTCCAAGCAGACATAAACCAAATCTTTAAATGGGCTGCAGAAAACAATATGAAGTTCAATGATGAGAAATTTCAATTACTCAGATACGGAAAACGTGAAGAAATTAAAATCTCATCGGAGTACAAAACTAATTCCAACCACACAATAGAGCGAAAAACTAATGTCAAAGACCTGGGAGTGATCATGTCAGAGGATCTCACCTTCAAGGACCATAACACCGTAGCAATTGCATCTGCTAGAAAAATGACAGGATGGATAATGAGAACCTTCAAAACCAGGGATGCCAAGCCCATGTTGACACTTTACAGATCGCTTGTTCTATCTAGGCTGGAATATTGCTGCACACTAACTGCCCCTTTCAAGGCGGGTGAAATTGCTGACCTTGAAAATGTGCAGAGAACCTTCACTGCACGCATAACTGCGATAAACCACCTCAATTACTGGGAACGCTTGAAGTTCCTAAACCTGTACTCTCTAGAACGCAGGCGGGAGAGATACATTATTATATACACATGGAAAATTCTCGAGGGATTAGTACCAAACTTGCACACGAACATCACTCCCTACGAAAGCAAAAGACTCGGCAGGCGATGTAACATCCCCCCAATGAAGAGCAGGGGTGCCACTAGCACGTTGAGGGACAACACAATAAGTGTCAGGGGCCCAAGATTGTTCAACTGCCTCCCAGCATACATCAGGAGGATTGCTAACAAGCCCTTGGCTGTCTTCAAGCAGGTACCTGACCAGCCGGGCTGTGGTTCATACGTTGGACTGCGTGCGGCCAGCAGTAACAGCCTGGTTGATCAGACTCTGGTCCAACATGAGGCCTGGTCACAGACCGGGCCGCAGGGGCGTTGACCCCTGGAATTCTCTCCAGGTAAACTCCAGGAATCAAGTTTATAAAATTGTTCACAAACCAAAGCAGTCATAGTACTAGGGAGAGAGAGCACAACTTTGTAGTATCCACAGTCAGTGGCCAGGCTCCATTCCTTTTATTGTACAGCAATAAAGGAATGGAACAGACTGCTTGCACATGTCAAAGCCAATCATAGCATCAGCCAGTTCAAGAAGAGAGCCAAAAGGTACCTAATGAATGTAGCGACAGAAAGGGAGAAGAATGATTTTTATTTTTTTAGCTAACATACATGTACATGTAAATAACTCTTTTTACCTTATTCCTTTTAATTATAGTATAATAACTAGTATCTACTACAGTGTATAATATTAAGGTATTAAATGGACCCCAATGGAAATAAGTCACTCTGTCTGACTTTTTTGGGTTATCCTAGGTTCTCTACACATATGCTGCTATGTATGATAATCTATGTAACTGTATTTGTGTATAACTGAATAAACTTACTTAATTATTTACTTGTACATGTACTTGTAAATATAATATTATTATTATCATAGGGTTGGTAAGCATGGCTGGAGGGCTAGAGGTAAGGTAGTGTTGGCCGCCCTGACATTGTTTACACTCACTAACACGGTGAAACTCACTTCTCTTATATTACCTTTATTTCACACTCATCCAAGCCTCCTCACCCCTCATATATAATCTGGAACATGTGATTAATTCGGGAAACATGGGAAACGGCGAAGAAATGAAGAAGAAAGCAGTTAAGAGAGCGAGGGTGGAGAGTTGTGGAGGCTGTATCCCCGGTGAAGGTAATGGTGGAGGTGTGTTGGTGAAGGATGGTGGAAACGTGTTGGTGAAGGATGGTGGAAACGTGTTGGTGAAGGATGGTGGAAACGTGTTGGTGAAGGATGGTGGAGACGTGTTGGTGAACGATGGTGGAGGCGTGTTAGTGAAGGATGGTGGAGGTGTGTTCGTGAAGGATGGCGACGTGTTGGTGAAGGATGGTGGCGGCGTGTTGGCGAAGGATGAGGCTGCACACCGTGGAACCACTGTTGGTGGGAGTGTGGAGGCTGTGGTGGAGGCTCCATGGGTGGCTGGGTCCACCAAGGAGGTGGAGGTAGGCAGTACACCCCCCCAGGCCACCATCACTGACCTCACTGAACACTTCCAGTCAATCTTTGACAGGACAACCTTCAGGAGCTTCAAAGGTGCGTCCCACACTTCTTATTTATTACTAATAATCTCTTCCACCCAGGGTTCCATCACGTCGGTAAGTCACGCTGACTTAATTTACCCCAGGCACGGCTGGCCAATCACCTTTAATAACTTATTCTATATAGCTTCTGGTTAGCCGACTTTTGGCCCAATAGACAGTTAACAACCTTTGTTTGAGGAACACTTCAATCAATCAATTTATTTCCAAATGATAAATCATTAGTCCATGGGGAAGTGGAAAAGAATCTTTCCTCCGTAAGCCATGCGTCTCGTATGAGGCGACTAAAATGCAGGGAGCAATGGGCTAGTAACCCCTTCTCCTCTACACATTTACTAAAAAAGAGAAGAAGAAAAACTATAAAACTGGGATGTTTGAATGTGCGTGGATGTAGTGCGGATGATAAGAAAGAGATGATTGCTGATGTTATGAATGAAAAGAAGTTGGATGTCCTGGCCCTAAGCGAAACAAAGCTGAAGGGGGTAGGCGAGTTTCAGTGGGGAGAAATAAATGGGATTAAGTCAGGAGTATCTGAGAGAGTTAGAGCTAAGGAAGGGGTAGCAATAATGTTGAAGGATCAGTTATGGAAGGAGAAGAGGGAATATAAATGTGTAAATTCAAGGATTATGTGGATTAAAATAAGGGTTGGATGCGAAAAGTTGGTCATAATAAGAGTGTATGCATCTGGAGAAGAGAGGAGTGTAGAGGTGAAGGTTTATAAACTAAAAGAGGAGGCAGTTAGGGTAAGATATAAACAACTATTGGAGGATAGATGGGCTAGTGAGAGTGTAGGCAATGGGGTCGAAGATGTATGGGGTAGATTTAAAAATGTAATGTTAGAGTGTTCAGCAGAAGTTTGTGGTTACAGGCGAGTGGGTGCGGGAGGGAAGAAGAGCGATTGGTGGAATGATGATGTAAAGAGAGTAGTAAGGGAGAAAATGTTAGCATATGAGAGGTTTTTACAAAGTAGAGGTGATTCAAGGAGGGAAGAGTATATGGAGAGAAAAAGAGAGGTTAAGAGAGTGGTGAAGCAATGTAAAAAGAGAGCAAATGAGAGAGTGGGTGAGATGTTATCAACAAATTTTGTTGAAAATAAGAAAAAGTTTTGGAGTGAGATTAATAAGTTAAGGAAGCCTAGGGAACAAATGGATTTGACAGTTAAAAATAGGAGAGGAGAGTTATTAAATGGAGAGTTAGAGGTATCGGGAAGATGGAGGGAATATTTTGTGGAGTTGTTAAATGTTGATGAAGACAGGGAAGCTGTGTTTTCGTGTATAGGGCAAGGAGGAATAACATCTTGTAGGAGTGTGGAAGAACCAGTTGTGAGTGTGGGGGAAGTTCGTGAGGCAGTGAGTAGAATGAAAAGGGGTAAGGCAGCTGGGATTGATGGGATAAAGATATAAATGTTGAAAGCAGGTGGGGATATAGTTTTGGAGTGGTTGGTGCTATTATTTAATAAATGTATGGAAGAGGGTAAGATACCTAGGGATTGGCAGAGAGCATGTATTGTTCCTTTGTATAAAGGCAAAGGGGACAAAAGAGAGTGCAAAAATTATAGGGGAAGAAGTCTGCTGAGTGTACCTGGTAAAGTGTATGGTAGAGTTATTATTGAAAGAATTAAGAGTAAGACAGAAAGCAGGATATCAGATGAACAAGGGGGCTTTAGGAAAGGTAGGGGGTGTGTAGACCAAGTGTTTACAGTGAAAAATATAGGTGAACAGTATTTGGATAAGGGTAAAGAGGTTTTTGTGGCATTTATGGATTTGGAAAAGGCGTATGATAGGGTGGATAGGGGGGCAATGTGGCAGATGTTGCAGGTGTATGGAATAGGAGGTAGGTTACTGAAAGCAGTGAAGAGTTTTTATGAGGATAGTGAGGCTCAGGTTAGAGTGTGTAGGAGGGAGGGGGATTATTTCCCAGTAAAAGTGGGCCTTAGACAAGGATGTGTGATGTCACCGTGGTTGTTCAATATATTTATAGATGGGGTTGTAAGAGAAGTGAATGCGAGGGTGTTGGCAAGAGGTGTGGGGTTAAAAGATAAAGAATCAAATACAAAGTGGGACTTGTCACAGTTGCTTTTTGCTGATGACACTGTGCTTTTGGGAGATTCTGAAGAGAGGTTGCAGAGGTTGGTGGATGAATTTGGTAGGGTGTGTAAAAGAGGAAAATTGAAAGTGTATATAGGAAAGAGTAAGGTGATGAGGATAACAAAAAGATTAGGTGACGAAAGATTGGATATCAGATTGGAGGGAGAGAGTATGGAGGAGGTGAATGTATTAAGTTATTTGAGAGTGGACATGTCAGCAGATGGGTCTATGAAGGATGAGGTGAATCATAGAATTGATGAGGGGAAAAGGGTGAGTGGAGCACTTCGGAGTCTTTGGAGACAAAGAACTTTGTCCATGGAAGTAAAGAGGGGAATGTATGAGAGTATAGTTATACCAACACTCTTATATAGGTATGAAGCATGGGTGATGACTGTTGCAATGAGGAGAAGGCTGGAGGCAGTGGAGATGTCATGTCTGAGGTCAATGTGTGGTGTGAATATAATGCAGAGAATTCGGAGTTTGGAAATTAGGAGGAGGTGCGGGATTACCAAAACTATTATCCAGAGAGCTGAGGAGGGGTTGTTGAGGTGGTTCAGACATGTAGAGAGAATGGAACGAGACAGAATGACTTCAAGAGTGTATAAATCTGTAGTGGAGGGAAGGCGGGGTAGGGGTCGGCCTAGGAAAGGTTGGAGGGAGGGGGTAAAGGAGGTTTTGTGTGCGAGGGGCTTGGACTTCTAGCAAGCATATGTGAGCGTATTTGATAGGAGTGAATGGAGACAAATGGTTTTTAATACTTGACGTGCTGTTGGATTGTGAGCAAAGTAACATTTATGAAGGGATTCAGGGAAACAGGCAGGCCAGACTTGAGTCCTGGAGATGGGAAGTACAGTGTCTGCACTCTGAAGGAGGGGTGTTAATGTTGCAGTTTTATAACTGTAGTGTAAAGCACCCCTCTGGCAAGACAGTGATGGAGTGAATGATGATGAAAGTTTTTCTTTTTCGGACCACCCTGCCTTGGTGGGAATCTGCCAATGTGTTAATAAATAAAAAAATAAAAATCATTAGTACAAAATTCGGTGACATTACATCTCTCACATGGGAAGCCCCTTAGTTATGCAGAGCATTTTGGGCAAACTTAAACATAGCTTAGGACCACATAAGACAATAATGATTTTCACAATAAAATAGATTACCTGGAGAGGGTTTCAGGGGTCATCTCCCCTGTGGCCCGGTTTGTGACCAGGCCTCATGGTGGATATTAAACAAATGTATATAAAGCAGATAAAATCATGTTCCATGGGAATAAGAACACTTAGATTATACAGTGGACCCCCGGAAATCGAACGCCTCCCAACTCAACCTATTATGTTAATTTATTATTGTAAGTGCTTTTGTAAGTGTATTTTCGGGGGTCTGAAATGGACTAATCTAATTTACATATTCTTTATGGGAATAAATTTGTTTGGTAACAGCACTTGAACAGCATTCTGGAATGAAGAATGTTCGATTTCCGGGGGTCCACTGTACTATACTGTACTATACAGTGGACCCCGGAGTTTCGGTCACTTCGGAAATCGAACAATTATGTAAGTTTAATATTGTAAGTGCTTTTGTACGTGTATTTTTGGGGTCTGAAAGGACTAATCTAATTTACATTTTTCCTTAAGGAAACAAATTCGTTTGGTAATGGCACTTGAACAGCCTTCTGGAATGAATTATGACCGAAACTCGGGGGTCCACTGTATATTTAGATAATTCCCTTATTCAAAATAAACTTCTAATAAAAATTACAAAAGTGAAACTGGTTTCCTGTATTATTACAGAACGTGATGAGATACATGTAGTATTTTACATGTAAGTACATAAGACATTAACCCTTTGGGGGTCGACAGGCCTTCTCGAAAACATGTTCTCAGGGTCGAAATTTTTTTGGAAAAAAAAAATAATAATTTTTTTCTTATGAAATGATAGAGAATATTTTTCCGATCATAACGACACCAAAAGTATGAAATTTGAATGAAAACTTACAGAATTATGCTCGCGAAATTATCGGTCTCGAAAATGTTTACGCATCGGCGATTTCGCCCACTTTGAGCCCTAGTTTTGGCCAATTCCAATGTTCCAGTCCACTAAAATCATAGCTATTTTGCTAGAACTCCATTTCTTCTATCGATCGAGTACAAGAAACAGCCTACATATTTACCAATTTCAACTACCCAAAATAGTGGTCAGAAAATGACAATTTGGCCAATTTCACACAAATTTCAAACGATGCCAATTTCAAAATAGGGTCCAGAATAAACAAGGCAGACATTCCTGGCACTAAAATAACATCTTCTCTGTTCATTAATGTCTCCAGGCCCCTTTTACATTACTTTTACTTTCCATTTTGAATTTTTATTCTCACAAAAAATAGAAGATTTACTGTTATGTATACAACTGCATCATTGTAAAAATGGTATAAATAATATCAGCGCACTTGTGCAAGAATATTAGACTCGCCAGTTGATGTGTATTGGACGCATGGTGTGATTTGTTTACTCTTGAACATCGGCAAAAATCGAACATTTTCGCTACTTTGAGCTCAATTTCAAGGTACAGTACTTGTCATTGTCAAACCAATCAAAATCATCTCTATTTCTGTAATATATCTTCCATTCTATCAAATGAGGCCAAGAAAACGAGAATACATCAATAAATACCATACGAAAATAGACTGCAAAGTCGCTGTTTTAAACGAAAAAAACGGACGGAGTTTTTTTTTCTCATGCAGTGTGTGCTGCAGGATTTTTTTTATGCTGCGCACACTGACCACAGTGGCCGCTAGAAGTTACGCGTACTAGTACGGCACCGACCCCTGCTCGTAAAACGTACTAGTACGGCACTGACCCCCAAAGGGTTAATGATATACGTACATGTATATCACTGGTCAACAACCAAAATGCTTCCAAGACCAGAGTAGCAATTGCCAACTAGTAATTTTATGTCACTGATAATGAATGCCATGGTTAAAATTGTTTGTTAGCTCTACTTTTCAGTATACTCCTACATGTCACAACAGGCTCCAACAGGCTTGAGGCTGTGTGTTTCTTACCACACTCACAGTCTCACTGCCCTTCATTATTGTTCCAGCAGTCATAGAGGGTGGTTGTGCTGTGCAAGTTTATATTTTGAGTTGAAAGGAAGGTGATTTTCTTAGCCAAATACTTTTTAAACTTATAATAAATATTCACTGAGCAAACTATTGATATGCATATAAGGCATATTATATTAATTTTATTTTGCTACTGAATGATATAAATACTTCTGCTTAGCTGTCATGCTCTGTATTATAATGATAAATTAATGAATAAATTTTCTGTATCTTCTAATTGTTTGTTGTTTTCTTCTTTCAAATGCCTCGTACTTGTGTGAACAGGGCAGACAACTTCTGCTACATTTGTGGTGAGGTGACCTTTGCATCACAGAAGCGCTGTATAACTGCTATGGTTAGAAAGGCATATCACCTATATTTTGGATGCAAGATTGGTGACCAGGATAAGAACTGGGTTCCACACATATGCTGCAACAATTGTGCTACTAACCTTCGCCAGTAGTTGAACAGGAAGAGGAAAGGAATGCCTTTTGCTGTGCCAATGACATGGAGGGAGCCAACAGACCATACCAACCAAAGGGCTTGTCAAAGAAAAAAAGGGGTCCATTGAATATCCAAACATTCTATCAGCTATTTGCCCAAGTTAGTGGCAAAGGGATTTCTTGGAAACAGAAGGGAAGGCAACTATGAAGAATTGGTGGAAAACCTCATCAAGGCTTACAAGAACATGGGATGTAACATGTCACTTAAAATCCACTTTTTGAACTCACATTTAGACTTTTCCAGCGAACTGTGGGGCAGTTAGTGACAAACATGGTGAAAGGTTTCACCAAGATATTTCAACCATGAAAAAATGGTACCAGGGCAAATAGAATGCTTGCAGACTATTGCTGGACATTGGCAAGAGATGATTCTTCAGCCCACTATAAGCGTCAAGCAAAAAGGCAGAGAGTGGGTACTGATTAGAGTTTAAAACATACTGACATGTATTGTATGTTATAATAAAATATTACATATCTCGTATCTTTAAACCTATAGCCAATAAGCATTTTTAAAAGTGATATTTGGATTCAGGACATGAAAATACATAATTAATCTCATTTAAGAAGCATACAACGTTTCAAAAATTGTTGACCAGTGATATATTCACAGTAGAATTGATTCAGTAAGAGTGACTCACTGTATATGGACAAGTAATGTCCTAGCAAGATACATGAGAATAAGAATACTTAGATTATTCAATATTTAAAGTACGTAGTATTTGGTAATTCAAAATAAAAATTGTAAAAATTATAATAGGGATGATGCTAGTTTCATGAAGTAATACTAAATGTGATGAGATAATTGTTGTCAGGATCACATTAAGGTAATAGTAGCATTGAAGTGGTTGGCTGATAGGGAACATCTGAAATCTTAGGCAAGGAGTTGCAGATTTTAGGTCTTTTTATGTGCATTGAATTTTTAAACAGGATAAGTCATACTCGGGGAATATCATAAGAGATTTTGTGTTTAGTATTGTGCCTATTATCTCCATTGCAGCTTTCAAGAAAGAGTTTTAGGACAAAATTAATATGAAAATTGATTATCCTGTATATGTAGCATTCACAGAAGTATGAGCAAATTTTATGAACAGTAGGGCCCCACTTATATGGCAGGTTAGGTTCCAGGCTACTGCCGGAAAGCAGAATGGCATTTTTTCCCACTCATAAATGATATAAATGCCAGATAACAAGTTTACACTAATGTATTAAGTTAGCAATAAAACTAGGTATTAAAATACAATAAAAAGTAAAATTCACAAACAGTACACTCATTATTTACCTTAAAATATTTGTAGTCTTAATGTAGGGCAAGAGGTGAGTAGTATTTATTGTGTACAATTATGTAAGTATAATTTTGTAAGTGCTTGTGGAAGTGTATTTTTGGGGGTCTGAAATAGACTAACCTATGTGACATTTTTCCTTAAGGGAGTAAATTCGTTCGGTAATGGCGCTTGAGCAGACTACAGGAGTGAAGTTTTTACGAAACTCGGGGATCCACTGTACACAGTATACCAATTTCTGGCCACTTTATTAGGTAATTGAAATAGGTAAATGGGAGGGTTCTTGTACTCAGTCGACAGAATAGAAGAAATACTAGCAAAATAGCTGAGTTTGGTAGACTGGAACAATAGAATTGGCCCAAAATAGGGTGTAAAGTGGGTGAAGTCGCCGATGCGTAAATATCGCCATTGGGTTAAGTGTATTCTAACCTAACCACTTTGTAATCCGACAAAATCAATAATCTGACACCCTACAGGTCCTGATGATGCTGGATTAGCGATGGTCAACCTGTAGATCATTTCACTTAAAGTCGCAGTTTCCAAGAACCTATTGACAATGTTAAATGAGGAATTGATGTATTTACACAAATGGTGAATGTATTAGTGATTAATATTATAGTGTGAGAAGTTCATAACTAAGCACAAAGTGAAGGGATTATCTTGTGGCACTGCCATGATAAATGTTTGTGTTTGAAGTTTAGAGGGCCACCACTATACACTGTTTATTTATAAACTAATTATCACCACAGAATTCTCAGGAAAGCCATCAAATGTGATTAAATTAGTTGTTTCCTGCATACCAGTTAATACATGCAGTATTTTCTTATCCTTTTCATGTGTGTTAAAATGTGAGTTTGCTGGAGACAATGTTTATTTACAAATTTATATATCCTTTGCTTCCTTCCATTTGTATAATCAGTGTTACAATAAGAGGAAACTAAATATAATGTGAATACAGTACCTTGTGCATATTTATTTTGTGAAAATAAATGACCTGGATGTTCTGTGTTGACAGGAAGTGCACCTGTCCATGATAAGGACTCCTATAAGTTTATATGCTCTCTCCTAATCTTCCTTTGCATAATAAAGGTTAAAAATTAAAGGAACCTGGATGTAATGTGTACGTATACAGTACCGACTTCATATATATTTGTGCATTAGTTTGAATGGTTGTTATTGTGATGGTGGTGTTCAGGGCTACCAATCTGCAAGCAACCCACCCTCTCCAACACAGTTATTTTTATTATTGAATATGCAAAGGAAATGGTAATTTATTATATTCCTTTATTGTAATAAATTTATTAATACAGTGGACCCTCGATTTTTGGCCGGTTCGGAAATTGAGCAATTCAGATTTCGAGCACTTTTCGGCAAAATTTCCCCCCCGGATTTCGAGCATCCACTCGGAAATCATTGGTACCAGACGCGTGCACCTGGGCTGCTCATACATTCGTGACTCACTCTTGGACACATTAAATGTCTTATTTTACATTAATATAGACATTTTCATTAATCCATCTATGATATTTTCTTCAAAATTATATAAGAAAAACATTACATAGCATATAAACATGCCTTTGTTACTCGTTCACTAAGAGTGTCCCTCTAGTCTTAACGCCATAGTTATAATACTAATACGTAATAATAATCACTCTTGGGCACATTAAATGTCTTATTTTAGGTTAATATAGACATTTTCATTAATCGATCTATGATATTTTCTTCAAAATTATATAAGAAACACGTTACTACATAGCATATAAACATCCAATGTTTATATGCTATTGAGTGGTGAGTCGGGTGGAGGGAAAACATTACGTTTTCTTTGGTTCAGCGTCCAGCATTAGAGAAAACTGTATGAATCTGCTGTCTGGCCCAGTCACCGCCCTTAACGCTTTTGTTTACAATTCTCGGCATGAATTATTCATTACTTCTCCCTTTGTTTATGATGGCATCTAAAGGTAGTTGTTAGAAACGATTAAACTCAGTGAACATGGTACAGTGGAACCCCGACTTTCGAACATAATCCGTTCCAGGAGCTAGTTCTCAACTTGAAACGTTCGAAAGTCGAATCAATATTTTCCATAAGAAATAATGGAAATACAATTAATCCGTTCCAGAAACCCAAAAATATTCACAAAAAATACATTTTAATGAGATTAATTATAGTTCTACATACACATAAGAATTTTACATAATAAAGATATATTAAATAAATGCAAATATTTAAATAAGCTTTTTAAATAAATACAGTGGTACCTCGGTTAACGATATTTTTTCATTCCAGAATGCTGTTCAAGTGCCATTACCAAACGAATTTATCCCTATAAGGAATAATGTAAAATAGACTAGTCCTTTTAGACCCCCAAAAATACACTTACAAAAGCATTTAAAAAAATAAACTTACATAAAAGGGCGAGTTTGGGGACCATCGTTAACCGAGGTACCACTGTACAGTGGATCCCCGAGTTTCGTAAACCCCGGAAATCGTACATTTATGTAAGTATAATATTGTAAGTGCTTGTGGAAAAGTATTTTTGGGGGTCTGAAATAGACTAACCTACGTGACATTTTTCCTTAAGGGAGTAAATTCGTTCGGTAATGGCACTTGAGCAGACTTCAGGAGTGAAGTTTTTACGAAACTCGGGGGTCCACTGTATATAAAATAACATTTTTACTTACCTTTATTGAAGATTGTTGATGGCATATGGAAGATAGGGAGGAGGAGGGAGGGAGGGAGGGCTTAGTGTTTGGAAGGGGAATCCCCCTCCAAAAGGACTTCAGGTAACAAGTCCCTCTATGGCGTTACTTCCCTTCTTTGTCTTTTAATCCCACTAGGACCAGCTTGAGTCACTGGACACCTGTCTCGCAAAAAAACTGTCCAGAGTGCTCTGTTTCTGGCGCCTCTTTAACCCTTTCGGGGTTTTGGTCGTACTAGTACGGCTTATGCCCTGGGGTTATTGACGTACTAGTACGCCTAAATTCTAGCGCCCTCAAATCAAGCAGAAACAGGCTGTTAGGCCTAGATGTGATAGAATGGGTCTGTGCGGTCAGTGTGCGCAGTATAAAAAAATTCCTGCACTACACAGTGCATAATGAGGAAAAAAAACTCTGACCGTGTTTTTGGTTTAAAACAGCGACTTTGCAGTCTATTTTCGTATGGTATTTATGCTTGAATTCTCGTTTTCTGAGTCTCATTTTATAGAATAGATGATATATTACAGAAATAGAGATAATTTTGACTGGTTTCACGATTCCAAGTACCTTGAAACTGAGCGCAAAGTAGCAAAAATGTTCGATTTTGGCCGATGTTTAAGAGTAAACAAATCACACCATGCGTCCAATACACATCAACTGGAGAATCTAATATTCTTGCACAAGTGCGCTGATATTATTTATACCATTTTTACAATGATGCAGTTGTATACATAACAGTAAATCTTCTATTTTTTGTGAGAATAAAAATTCAAAATGGAAAGCAAACGTAATGTAAGAGGGGCCTGGAGACGTGACTAATGAACAGGGAAGATGTTATTTTAGTGCCAGGAATGTCTGCCTTGTTTATTCTGGACCCTATTTTGAAATTGGCATCGTTTGAAATTTGTGTGAAATTGGCCAAATTGCCATTTTCTGACCACTATTTTGGGTAGTTGAAATTGGTAAATAGGCGGTTTCTTGTACTCAATCGATAGAAGAAATGGAGTTCTAGCAAAATAGCTATAATTTAAGTAGACTGAAACATTGGAATTTGCCGAAAATAGGGCTCAAATTGGGCGAAATCGCCGATGCGTAAATGTCATGGATACCGCTAACTTCGCGAAAGCATAATTCTGTTAGTTTTCGATCAAATTTCATAATTTTGGTGCCGTTATGATCGGAAAAAGATTCTCTATCATTTCATAAGAATTTTTTTTTTTTTTTAAATTCGTGGACCGTGAGAGCGAGTTTCAGAGAGACCCCTTGGACCCCCAAAGGGTTAAGATTTGCTTGAAGTGGGACATTGTTTTGTCACTGAACATGTTGCTGATATGGCTTGTTTCAGTTTGCTCAGGGTGGTATTTCTCCATAAACCTTTGAACATCGTTCCACTTTGCACAAATCTCCTTAATCTCTGAAGAAGGCACCTCAACCAGTCCCTCTTCCTCCTTCTCCTGTGAAGCAAGAGCCTCAACTCTGGTCTGATGCTGTTCCAGTTCCAGCTCTTGCAGCTCTTCAGTTGTTAGCTCTTCCCTGTGAACCTCCACCAACTCTTCCACATCCTCGCCACTCACCTCCAAACCCAGGTATTTGCCCCATGCCACATTACCTTCCTCAACAGGCAGAGGGTTGCCAGGGTCAGGGTCAGCCTCAAACCCTTCAAAATCCCTCTTTTGGACACAGCCTGGCCACAGTTGTCTCCAAGCAGAGTTCAAAGTCCTGGAAGTCACTCCATTCCAAGCCTTACCTATAAGGCCTATGCAGTTGTAGATATTGAAGTGATTCTTCCAGAACTCTCTAAGGGTCAATTCAGTGTCCGAGGTCACTTCAAAGCACTTTTCAAACACTGCTTTTGTGTAGAGTTTTTTGAAGTTACAAATGACCTGCTGGTCCATGGGCTGGAGGAGAGGAGTGGTGTTAGGAGGCAAGAACTTCACTTTTATAAAACTGAAGTTGTTACTCAGTAGGTCTTCCAAGTTTGGAGGATGTGCAGGAGCATTGTCCAGTAACAGGAGGCACTTGGAGTCCAAATTCTTTTCCTGTAGGTATTTTTTCACACTGGGGCCAAACACTCCATGGAGCCACTCATTGAAAATTTGCCTAGTGACCCATTCATTCTGACTAGCTTTCCACAAGACACACAATCTATTCTTGACGACATTGTGTTTCTTGAACACTCTGGGATTTTCTGTGATACACCAGTAAAGGCTTCACTTTAAAATCCCCACTAGCATTAGCACAAAACATAAAGAGTTAGCCTGTCTTTCATAGGCTTGTGTCCTGGCAGTGCCTTTTCCTCCCGAGTAATATAGGTCCTGTTGGGCATTTTCTTCCAAAACAGGCCTGTTTCGTCACAATTGAACACTTGTTCGGGTTTCAAATTTTCAGTCTTTATGTAGTCCTGAAATTCAGTAATAAATTTTTCAGCCGTACGTTTGTCTGAACTGGCAGCCTCACCATGCCTTACCACATTGTGTATGCCACTACACTTCTTAAATCTGTCTAACCAGCCTCTGCTGGCCTTAAAATCACTAACACTACAATTAGCACTGGTTCCAGGCATTTTCTTTACAAGAACGGCATGCAACTGCCTTGCCTTTTCACAAATGATTGTCTTCGACACACTATCACACGCTAACTCTTTATCCTTGATCCACATCAGCAACAACTTCTCAACCTGTTCGACTATTTGTGGTCTATTTTTGCTTAGCATATCAACACCTTTTGCAACATCAGCTTCCTTGATTTGTTCCTTCTTTGCCAGGATAGAACCGATAGTTGACTTGTTTTTGCCATACAGTGGTCCCTCGGTTTTCGTGCATCTCCAAACTCGAACATTTATGTAAGTGTATTTTCGTAAGTGCTGTTGCAAGTGTATTTTTGGGGGTCTGAAATAGACTAACCTACGTGACATTATTTCTTAAGGAAGTAAATTCGTTCGGTAATGTCACTTAAGCAGCATTCTGGAACGAATTTTCGTCGAAAACCGAGGGACCACTGTACAGTATACTTAGCTTAGAACTTGAGCAACCACTCTATTATTAAACTAAATTAACTAACACATTATACAGTTCAGTTTTTTAAACTATTACAAAAAACATTGAAAAACAGAAAAAAGAATGTTATTCTAATACTTGATATTAAAAACAATTAATATGCTTCTGTACATTAACCCTTTCGGGGTCGGTGCTGTACTAGTACATTTTACGAGCAGGGGTTGGTGCCGTACTAGTACGCCCAAATTCTAGAGGCCTCAATTTAAGCAGAAAACGTCTGGTAGGCATACATATGAAAGAATGGGTCTGTGTGGTCAGTGTGCGCAGTATAAAAAAAATCCTGCAGCACACACTGCATAATGAAAAAAAAACTGACCATTTTTTTCGATTAAAACAGCGACTTTGCAGTCGATTTTCGTATGGTATTTATTGATGTATTCTCGTTTTCTTGGTCTCATTTGATAGAATGGAAGACATATTACAGAAATGGAGATGATTTTGATTGGTATGACAACGACAAGTACAGTGGTACCTCGAGTTACAATGGTCCCCAAAATCGCCCTTTTATGTAAGTTTATTTTTTTAAATGCTTTTGTAAGTATATTTTTGGGGGTGTAAAAGGACTAGTCTATTTTACATTATTCCTTATGGGGATAAATTCGTTTGGTAATGGCAGTTGAACAGCATTCTCGAACGAAAAAATATCGTAACTCGAGGTACCACTGTACCTTGAAATTGAGCTCAAAGTAGCAAAAATGTTCGATTTTTGACGATGTTCAAGAGTAAACAAATCACACCATGCGTCCAATACACATCAACTGGCGAGTCTTATATTCATGCACAAGTGCCCTGGTCCACCGTGAGGCATGGTCATGGACTGGGCAGCAGGGGCATTGACCCAGAACTCCCTGCAGGGATACTCCAGGCATACCCACATTGTTGTCATACATGAATGTTTCATAGTTACGATCACAAAAATTTTTGCCACACTTGTCATGACCTTTTTATTTTAACCCTTTGACTTTCGGTCGTATATACATATACGTCTTACGAGCCAGTGTTTCGGACATATATACAGTGGTACCTCGGTTTACGATTGGTCTCTAAACTCGCCCTTTTATGCAAGTTTATTTTCTTAAATGCTTTTGTAAGTGTATTTTTGGGGGTCTAAAAGGACTAGTGTATTTTACATTATTCCTTATGGGGATAAATTCGTTTAGTAATGGCACTTGAACAGCATTCTGGAACAAAAAAATATCGTAAACCGGGGTACCACTGTACAGTGGACCCCCGGTTAACGAACACCCCTGAAATCGTACAATTATGTAAGTATAATATTGTAAGTGCTTATGGAAGTGTATTTTTGGGGGTCTGAAATAGACTAACCTACGTGACATTATTTCTTAAGGAAGTAAATTCGCTCGGTAATGGCACTTGAGCAGGCTTCTGGGATGAAGTTTTTTTGTTAACCGGGGGTCCACAGTATACTAAAAAATTCTAGCAGCTTCAAATCAAGTGGGAGAAAGCTGGTAGGCCCACATATCAGAGAATGGGTCTGTATGGTCAGTGTGCGCTGTATAATAAAAAAATTGCAGCACGCAGTGCATAATGAGAAAAAAAAAACTCTGACTGTGTTTTTGGATTAAAACGCCGACTTTGAGGTGTATTTTCGTATAGTATTTATTTTTGTATTCTCTTTTTTGTGGTCTCATTTGAAAGAATGGAAAATATTTTACAGAAATAGAGATGATTTTGATTAGTTTCATGATGAAAACGACCTTGAAATTGAGCTCAAAGTAGCAGAAATGTTCGATTTTTGCCAATGTTCAAGAGTAAACAAATCACGCCACGCGTCCAATACACGTCAACAGGTGAGTCTAATATTCTTTCACAAGTGCACTGATATTATTTATACCATTTTTACAATAATGCAGTAGTCTGCATAACAGTAAATCTTCTATTTTTGTGTGAATAAAAAATAAAAATAGAAAGCAAGAGTAATATAAGAGGGACCTAAAGACATGACTAATGAACAGAGAAAATCTTATTTTAGTGCCAGGAATGTCTGCATTGTTTATTCTGAAATTGTTTATTCTTGAAATTGACATCTTTTTTATTTTGCATGAAATTGCCCAAATTGCCAATTTCTGACAACTATTGGGTAGTTGAAATCAGTAAATTGGTGGTTTTTTGTACTCAATCAATAGAAAAAATGGAGTTTTAAAGAAATAGTCGGCGAAATTGCCGATGCGTATATATCACCGAGATAACTAACTTCGCGAGAGCGTAATTCAGTAAGTTTTCCATCAAATTTCGTACTTTTGGTGTCATTACCATCGGGAAAAGATTCTCTATCATTTCATAGGAATTTTTTTTTTTTTTTAGAATACGTATTTTGCGACATAGAATGACTTTCAGAAATGGGCTTGCAACAGTCAAAGGGTTAAATTGGCTTATGTATAAATGATCTTTAACTACAGTACAGTGGTACCTCGGTTAACGATGGTCCCCAAACTCACCCTTTTATGTAAGTTTATTTTTTTAAATGCTTTTGTAAGTGTATTTTTGGGGGGTCTAAAAGGACTAGTCTATTTTACATTATTCCTAATGGGGATAAATTTGTTTGGTAATGGCACTTGAACAGCATTCTGGAATGAAAAAATATCGTTAACCGAGGTACCACTGTATTTACTATTTGCAAATTTATTTTTAATAATCCCTTAGTATTTATAGTTGTTGTTTTGTATGCAAAACCCACATGATATACGTATACAGTGGACCCCCGGTTTACGTAATTAATTCGTTCCAGAATGCTGTTCAAGTGCCGTTACCAAACGAATTTGTTCCCATAAGGAATAATGTAAATTAGATTATTCCTTTTAGACCCCCAAAAATACACTTACAAAATCACTTACAAAAACTACACTTACATAATTGTTCGAGTTTGGAGCAGTACGTAAACCGGGGGTCCACTGTACTTAGACCAACTTGGAATAGTAACCATCTCAAGAGTAGACATAAAAGGAACAGACCAGTTAGGAGTAGACCATCTGGGATGCTGCTTGTTAATCTACCTAGTAGTTCTTTTCAAAGAGAGCATCTTGTTGCTGGTGACAAGTTCTTGATCCAAGAACATGGTCTTACCCTCTTCTTCCTCAGATCAAAACTGATTATCACCATTCCCCAGGTGATGTACGACTCCTACGAGCTTTGCATTTTCCATAATTGCAATAATAATCCCTCATAATTATAAAGTGTTTGGCTCGCAACCAAACGGACTTAGGTTGAATCCTGGGCAAGATATTGTCCTTGTACTTCTAGTAGCAAATAGCAGTAGGTGCTTGGCTGTTACCTGACAGTTCTGGGCCATATTTACAGGAAAGGACCCCAATGGAAAGAAGCCACTCTGCTTAGCTTTCTTGAGTTATTCACTGGCATATTAACACTCATGGGTTAATTATACAAAAGGGGAGATACAGTATGATTGAATAAATAGTGGAGCCGTAAATAAAGTGCTGAAAATATTTAACTAAGGTAGGGGTCCCTTCCAATTGATTCCATGATGCTGGATAAGAACTCAACTTGTAAGCAATTTCAGCTGCTTTCTCTTTCTTTGGTTCAGACCTGATTACCTCCCATTCCCCACATGTTATACAACCTCTACAGATTTAGTACATCTCCATGCATATAATGCCATGAAGGTTACTGTCTAGCAGGAGCCCTAATGGCATAGAGTAGGTCCTCATGCAAGATAGACCCTATGGGTCTGGTGCCGGGAAAACTTGATGTTTCAAACCTGTCGATATTGGCAATTTACCCTGGCAGCCAGTTGGCAAGTTTGTAAAATAACGCTGGTGTCTTTTTTGTCTCATAAACATGCTGGATAACAGGTATATCTTGCTACTTCTACTTACACCTAGGTCACACTACACAGGCATGCACATGCATATACAGTGGACCCCCGAGTTTCGTAAACCCCGGAAATCGTACAATTATGTAAGTATAATATTGTCAGTGCTTGTGGAAGTGTATTTTTGGGGGTCTGAAATAGACTAACCTATGTGACATTTTTCCTTAAAGGAGTAAATTTGTTCAGTAATGGCACTTGAGCAGACTTCAGAAGTGAAGTTTTTACGAAACTCGGGGGTCCACTGTATATACATAGTCATCCCTCGGTTTTCGTGTTTAATCCGTTCCTGATGGATACAATAAAACTGAAACACACGAAAACTGAAACCATTTTCCCCATAAGAAATAATGGAAATTCAATTAATCCGTTCCAGAAACCCAGAAGTTTGGAAAAAAAATATTTGGGGGGGCCTTAAAGATAGATTTACATGCACAAAAGAATGAAATGAATGTGGCACTTACCTTTATTGAAGACTGATGTTGCTGGATGGAAGAGAGGGAGGAGGGGAGAGGGAAGAGACCCTATTTTTTGGAAGGGGAATCCCCTTCCATAAGGAATTTAGGTACACACACAACCCGCACATATAAAAGGGAGGAGCTACGACGACGTTTCGGCCCGACTTGGACCATTTACAAAGTCACACTAACACACAGAAACGGAGGAAGGAGTATTTATAGGCAGGCAGACAGGGGAGGGTACAAGAGAGTGGGGAAATAATGGAGTAAGTAGTGGAAGTGGTAGTAGTAGTAATACTAGTAGTGGAGACAGTCATATACTAGGAAGGGAGCACTGCAATGAGGCTAGCGGCCCGTAAGGGTGGGACGAGAACACAGAGGGAGGAAAGGCGAATAAAATGAAGGACAAATACAAGGCAAAAGAAAAGAAAGAAAGGAAAACCCATAGGAGAAAGAAGGAGAAGGGGGAAGAGATGAAAAGGGAAGGAATCAGGTTAAGTCACGGGTGTTCTGAAGTTTAGAGCATTTAACAATGTAATGAGAGAGGAAAGCATCAACAGAGACAAAGCCAGGGCTAAGATTCATACAAGGAAAGTTGTGTATAAGGGAGGATTCAACCAGGCGGCGACTATGAAAGTTGGACGTAGGGTAGACAGTTTTAGCAGAAGACCAATCAATAGGATGACTGTGATCTCTGACATGACAGAAAAGGGCATTATTAGTGTCGGCAAGCCTAACACTATTTTTGTGCTCCTTGAGTCTGTCAGAAAGAGAATTTAGGTACCAAGTCCTTATCCGGGGTCACTTCCCTGCATGCCTGCTACACTCCCTCCCTGTCTGCTACACTCCCTCCCTGCCTGCTACACTCCCTCCCTGCCTGCTACACTCCCTCCCTGCCTGCTACACTCCCTCCCTGCCTGCTACACTCCCTGCATACCTGCTACACTCCCTGCATACCTGCTACACTCCCTGCATACATGCTACACTCCCTGCATTCATGCTACACTCCCTGCATACCTGGTACACTCCCTGCATACCTGGTACACTCCCTGCATTCATGCTACACTCCCTGCATATGTGCTACACTCCCTGCATACATGCTACACTCCTGCATCATGCTACACTCCTGCATACATGCTACACCCTGCATTCATGCTACACTCCCTGCATACATGCTACACTCCCTGCATACATGCTACACTCCCTGCATACCTGCTACACTCCCTGCATACCTGCTACACTCCCTGCATACATGCTACACTCCCTGCATACCTGCTACACTCCCTGCATACCTGCTACACTCCCTGCATACCTGCTACACTCCCTGCATACATGCTACACTCCCTGCATACCTGCTACACTCCCTGCATACCTGCTACACTCCCTGCATACCTGCTACACTCCCTGCATACCTGCTACACTCCCTGCATTCATGCTACACTCCCTGCATTCATGCTACACTCCCTGCATATGTGCTACACTCCCTGCATTCATGCTACACTCCCTGCATACATGCTACACTCCCTGCATACATGCTACACTCCCTGCATACATGCTACACTCCCTGCATACATGCTACACTCCCTGCATACCTGCTACACTCCCTGCATACCTGCTACACTCCCTGCATACATGCTACCTCCCTGCATACCTGCTACACTCCCTGCATACCTGCTACACTCCCTGCATACCATGCTACACTCCCTGCATACCTGCTACACTCCCTGCATACCTGCTACACTCCCTGCATACCTGCTACACTCCCTGCATTCATGCTACACTCCCTGCATTCATGCTACACTCCCTGCATATGTGCTACACTCCCTGCATTCATGCTACACTCCCTGCATACATGCTACACTCCCTGCATACCTGCTACACTCCCTGCATACCTGCTACACTCCCTGCATACCTGCTACACTCCCTGCATACCTGCTACACTCCCTGCATACCTGCTACACTCCCTGCATACCTGCTACACTCCCTGCATACCTGCTACACTCCCTGCATGCTTGCTACACTCTTAAACTCCATCGTGTTTCTCACTTTCTTTACCGAAGGACTGGCACTAGGAGCTTTCTTTGGGCCCATGGTAGCTTATTTAGTGGTCACACACAATAATCAAGGCCCAAAAACAATGAATTGTTAATAAATGTTTTGTATAAACTCCTGGGGTGATGTTCACTCAAGCGTAAACAATGCTAGACTGCGTGGCAATGTGCGTGGGAGGTGCGTGAGTGGTGGCCTACGGCCTTTGTATGTGCGCGGCACTGGTGGACAGGTTCCGGACCGAGCACGAAAACAGAGTTCAATTTTCCACGAAAAAACTACACGAAAACTGAAATACACGAAAACAGAGATACACGAAAACGGAGGGATGACTGTACAAACATGTAGGTTTTTCTTTTTCTTAATAGTTCTTGTTCTTCTTTATTTCCTCTATTGTCCATGGGGAAATGGAAAAGAATCTTTCCTCCAAAACCATGCGTGTGTAGGGGCGACTAAAATGCCGGGAGCAATGGGTGAACCCCTTCTCCTTTATACATTTATAAAAAAAGAAGAAAAACTTTATAAAATTGGGATGCTTGAATGTGCGTGGACGTAGTGGGGTGAAAGAAAAGATGATTACTGATGTTATGAATGAAAAG
>WNWK01023139.1:0-31476 GCA_009830355.1 Cherax destructor
AAAGCGTTTGACACAGTTCCACACAAGAGATTAGTGCAAAAGCTGGAGGACTAGGCAGGGATAACAGAGAAAGCACTCCAATGGATTAGTGAATACCTGTCATGAAGACAACAGCGAGTCATGGTACGTGGCGAGGTGTCAGAGTGGGCGCCTGTGACGAGCGGGACTCCACAGGGGTCAGTTTTAGCACCAGTGCTGTTTCTGATATTTGTGAACGACATGACGGAAGGAATAGACTTAGAAGTGTCCCTGTTTGCAGATGATGTGAAGTTGATGAGAAGAATTCAATCGGACGAGGACCAGGCAGAAATACAAAGGAATCTGGACAGGCTGCAAGCCTGGTCCAGCAATTGGCTCCTGGAGTTCAACCCCACCAAGTGCGAAGTCTTGAAGATTTGCGAAGGACAAAAAAGACCGCAGACGGAGTAGTCTAAGGGGCCAGATACTACAAACCTCACTCAAGGAAAAAGATCTTAGGGTGAGCATAACACCGGGCACATCTCCTGAGGCACACATCAACCAAATACCTGCTGCAGCATACGGGCGCCTGCCAAACCTAAGAACAGCATTCCGACATCTTAATAAGGAATCGTTCAGAACTCTGTACACTGTGTACGTTAGACCTATATTGGAGTATGCAGCACTAGATTGAAACCCACACATAGCCAAGCACGTAAGGAAACTAGAAAAAATGCAAAGGTTTGCAACTAGACTTGTCCCGGAGCTAAGGTTCATGTCCTACGCGGAGAAGTTAAGGGAAATCGACCGGACGACACTGGAGGACAGGAGACATAGGGGGGATATGATAACGGCATATAAAATACTGAGATGAATCGACAAGGTGGACAGAGACAGGATGTTCCAGAGATGGGACACAGCAACATGGGGTCACAGTTAGAAGTTGAAGACTCAGATGAATCACAGGGATGTTAGGAAGTATTTCTTCAGTCACAGAGTGGTCAGGAAGTGGAATAGTCTGGGAAGTGATGTAGTGGAGGCAGGATCCATACATAGGTTTAAGAAGAGGTATGATAAAGCTCATGGAGCAGAATGAGTGACCTAGTAATGACCTGTGAAGAGGCGGGGCCAGGAGCTGTAACTCGAATCCTGCAACCACAACTAGGTGAGTACGCGCACACACACACACACACACACACACACACTTGTACAAACACTAAAACAAAGAAATAATCCTGGAGCAAGTTGGTATCCGTCAAACAATATAAATTTCTGAGGAAGACAGTGTTACCGGAAGACAGTATTACCGGAAGACAGTGTTACCGGAAGACAGTGTTACCGGAAGACAGTGTTGCCGGAAGACAGTGTTGCCGGAAGACAGTGTTACCGGAAGACAGTGTTACCGAAAGACAGTGTTACCGGAAGACAGTGTTACCGGAAGACAGTGTTACCGGAAGACAGTGTTACCGGAAGACAGTGTTACCGGAAGACAGTGTTACCGGAAGCTGAAACTTGTACAAGACGTTCTTATCCACGATGCTGCCCCATACTCACCCCCATGATACCTATCCCTCAACACTCACCCCATGATACCCATCCCTCCACTCACCCCATGATACCTATCCCTCAACACTCACCCCATGATACCCATCCTTCCACTCACCCCATGATACCCATCCCTCAAAACTCACCCCATGATACCTATCCCTCAACACTCACCCCCATGATACCCATCCTCCACTCGCCCCATGATACCCATCCCACCACTCGCCCCATGATACCCATCCCACCATTCACCCCATGATACCCATTCCTCCACTCACCCCATGATACCCATCCCTACACTTACCACATGATACCCATCCCTCCACTTACCACATGATACCCATTCCCTACACTCACCCAATGATACCCATCATTTCACACTTACCCCCATGACACCCATCATTCCACACTCTCGCATGTAGAAGATTGACATAAACCTGACAGATGTACATTTAGTTGCCCAACCAACAAATGTAGAAATGACGTCTTAGTTTCAATGTTTATTCTTCTCGCTGCGTCAAGGTCTCCAGCAGCCACGTCACTCTGACATTGTTGAGGACCTGAAGAAAAGACGTATTGCAGACCTAAACCCCATCGAAGACGACCTTTCACTTGTACCCTTGAACTGGGGAGGTATACCTGAAGAGGGTTTCGGGGGTCAACGCCCCAGCGGCTCGGTCGGTGACCAGGCCTACCCTCTAAGAAGAAATGAAGTGTAAAGAGCAAGACACAGACAGATATTTGCAAAGAAAAGTATTTTAGACAGAAGAAATAAGTAACTTAAGCCAGCTAGCTGTTAGAGCTTCTTGACTTGATGAAGCTCTGCTCTGAGCGATACGTTCTTGTGATTAAACCTTATTCTGTTTTAATTTGTTTTATGTTGTGCAAGTAAGACCTGAGTGTTACGTAGTTTTGGGAAGGTTATCAGTGTAACACTGTTTTACTGTCTTGAATCCATCACAGAGTTATTGGAAGGTTATCAGTATAACACTGTTTTGCTATCTTGAATCCATCACAGAGTTATTGGAGGGTTATCAGTGTAACACTGTTTTGCTATCTTGAATCCATCACAGAGTTATTGGAGGGTTATCGTAATCTGTTGACTCGCTTTCTGAGTCAGCAAATCAGTGAAGGACGACAGAAAACAACGATGGAATTTTTGTTAGCAATTATACACCGAGGAGAGGTGAGTTGCAGAGGTGTGTTGACGGTGTCACTAACAGTGCAGTCAAGTTGCTCAGTCAAGTTGCTCAGTCAAGTTGCTCAGTCAAGTGCAAACTTCGAAGTATTAAAATTTGGTGAGCCAGTAGGACGACTTCAACAGTCATGCCAAATGACTGCTTGTACCCAGAGTTCTATAAGGAGAAGTCATTAGAGTAACACACGCCTCAATTGTGCTGAGGAAGTCTCTGGCAGGAATCACGAAGATAAGATCATCGTTAAATTTTTGGGTGGAGATGATCAATAGTTTGTTTAATAGAAGCCTCGGTGGCCGTGGGCTCACTGTACGCCGTCATGACCAACCTGTGCATGGATCACTTGAAGAAGGTCACATGGCTGACATTCGTCAATGACATCCTTGGTCATTGTTTCAAGACGCTTCAACACTTTCCTCAACCTTCTTAATAACATTAACTCAGTTCTCAAACCAAGTTTACCACTGAAGAGGAAAGGAGAGCCAATGTCTGTACTGGACGAGATGATCCACAAGAACAATGATAAACTTGATATTAAAGCGCACGATCAACCCGCCAATAAAAACGATTTACTGCCTTTCCTCTCCCATCACAACACTGAGAGCGTGGCAGTGTTATTTATTTCATCCTAAGGAATATCAGGATTTGTTTCTCACCCATACTCCATGAAGAATGCGGCCATATTAATGAAACCTTCCTTCCGTGTGTTATCCACAACACTGTTTTCGACTGAAGGAGAAGAGTGAAGGCACTACACAGTGCCAGACAAGATTCCAACTCCAGCAGATACATAGTTCTACCTGTCAATAACACAAGCAATAACCTCTCCATATCCTTAACCAAAGTGAACATCAGAGTTTCCACCATAACATCCAAACCAATAGGACTCAGTCAAAAATAAAACTGCACCCAAGGACACCATTGTGGGCATCAACATTACCCTGTGAAGATTGTGACAAATGACTGGTCAAACTTAAAGGAACCTGGACGCGAGGAACAGCGACCATACAAGTGCCTGCCAGAGAGATGACACTAAACAAAGACTGTGCTATTGAAACACTGTACCATCTGATGAACTTCCCAGCGTCAAACTAGTCACCAAGGTAGCAGAATCTGCTCTGATCGCCACAACTAACAAGATCAAACACAAGTCAGGTTTATACCTAATTTTTGAAACACTGGCCGCCAAATTTATTCTCACCGGATGTGACAATATCCGGCCAGAATTAATATGCAGAACTATACTGAAGTGGACCTCTTCAGAACCACTTGATCTTTACGCTTCGACGTTTCCACTTGACTATGCTCATTACTCCAGGTTACATCCCTCTCCACTATGTATGTTTCCTTCTACCCATCTCTACAAGAATTAATAGTCCCTGGTGAACGAAAAATCCTGTCAAAATACCATACACCGCGTACTATGTTTTACTAACGTAGGTTAGTTTAAACAAACATAGAAGAGAGGAGCTTACAACGACGTTTCGGTCCGACTTGGACCATTTACAAAGTCACATTAACAAAAAGGAGAGAACGAGGCAGTACATATAGACCAGCAGACAGGGACGGGACAAGAGAGGTAGTAGGAAAGGAAGTAGAGGCAGTGGTAGAGGCAGTAGTAGTGGAGTCAAAAAACAAAGAAAGAGGAACACTGCAGGAGAGATAGGGGCCCACAGGAGAGCTAGGGGCCCACAGGAGAGTTAGGGGCTCACAGGAGAGCTAGAGGCCCACAGGAGAGCTAGGAGCTCACAGGAGAGTTAGGGGCTCACAGGAGAGCTAGAGGCCCACAGGAGAGCTAGAGGCCCACAGGAGAGCTAGGGGCCCACAGGAGAGCTAGGGGCCCACAGAGCAGAGGCCCAAGGCTAGGGCCCACAGGAGAGCTAGGGGACCACATGAGAGCTAGGGGCCCATAAAGGGTACGAAGAAAAGCACGGGGGGGATATTTACTGCCCCCTTTTCTCGTTTCTGTTAATGTGACTTTGTAAATGGTCCAAGTCGGACCAAAACGTCGTGGTAAGCTCCTCTCTTCTATGTGCTGGTTATTTATGTATTGTTCCAGTCACGGTATGTAGGTTAGTTTAGGTTTGGTTGATAACGAAAGTGTATAAAAGACGGGAATTTACGTCTGGCAGCATGAATTCCTTCACGAAAGATTTATTTTTTCCCCTCACAAAAGTGGATATATCCGCAGTGTGCTGCTGTAAATAAAATGTTGGGGGTAGAGGCCCCGTGACGTCACAAGCAGCTGTCATGTGAGTAACGCCATCTAGCTGCCGGGACAGTAACTATCAGACTGAGAGAAATTTTGCCAGGCAGAACGAGACTGCTTTGTGGCCCCTGGGGGCGGGCTGAGGCTTCTTTCAAAACTGACAATTTGAAGTTAAATGAAACCATTTGGTAAACTTTCATGAATGTTTTATTTCGTGCGCAGCAGAATGACCAGATAACATATACTTTATAAATATACTTTATAGATTTTGAAATTTTTTGTTGACCTATAACTATACAGGTGCCTAAATTTTTAAATATTTAATAAGTTCTTTCAAATTAAAATAAATTCTTCAAAGTTTAATGTTTACTTAGAATACTTAGTGAAATGAGTTTTTCTGGCTTTTTCTGTCTTAAAAATTTCTGATAACAATGCTTGATTCAATATTCAGTCTTGCTAAATCAACAAGTTAGTTCGATACATAGCAGACCTTAAAAAGATTTTGATATGTTTGAGTTTACTGAAAGATCTTTCTGCTGACGCTACTGTAGCTGGAATTGTCAATAATATTTCAAAACTAAAAAAATCTTTTGGAAATATCTCGCAAAGTTCGTAGTCTCTTAAAAAATTTAGCAATTCTAAACTCTTCAGTTGTAGTTTCCCAAAATTTGCTTCATGTACTAATGATAAATTGCATTTCTGCTGCAAAATTTTCATCATCAAAGTCGGTCCGGGTCCAGGACCAATGTACCAGCTGAACCCTTCCCTCCCCCTATCATAATCCCTGCCGGACGCAAAGAACAAACGTGATACCCATTTAAAACAGAGGGAAAGCACACAAACAACAGAATATCTGGAGATCAACACATGTAAGCTCATTACACACACACACACACACACACACACACACACACGCACACACACACACGACAAGGTTGACAGAGACAGAATGTTCCAGAGATGGGACACAGCAACAAGGAGACACAGTTGGAAGTTGAAGACTCAGATGAGTCACAGTGATGTTAGGAAGTATTTCTTCAGTAAGAGTTGTCAGGAAGTGGAACAATCTTGAGAGAGATATAGTGGAGGCAGGATCCATACATAGCTTTAAGAAGAGGTACGATAAAGCAACCACAAATAGGTAAGTACACACGAAATTTGAGAGGAGAGAAACAGGTACTCGGGGGCACAGCTGGAAGATAAAGACACAGATAAGCCACTCTCAGAGCAGTCTTGTAGAGGAATGATCTTGGCGAGGAAGGGAGAAGGCAGACTATACACACTTGTAAGACTCGACCCTTGCAACCACTTATTGGTAAGAGCAATTTCTCACACACACACACACACACACACACACACACACACAAACAAACAATCGTTGTTATAAAAGAGCTCTGGAAAAAGCAATTAGAGAAGAGTGGATAAATCAGCAGCAGAACACAATCCTGCCCTCAAACAGATTTTAGAGCAGCCTCCAATTCAACAAATAATATTAAGCCTCTACGATAGTCCAAAAAAATAAAATGGAAACAAAACTGATGGGCGGATTTGGCATCGGTTGTATTAATAAATCTTTCAATACAGGTTCACCTGAAAGAATACAGTTGCAAACTATAAATTGTATGAGGAATAGATCAAAAACTTCCACACACACACACACACACACACACTCATACATAGCTTTAAGAAGAGGTACCATAAGGTTCTTGGAGTCGGGAGAGCAACTAGCAACGAGGCGGGGACATGAGCTGTGAATCGACCCCTGCAACTACATACATACAGAGCGGCTACTTTATTAAATACATGCTTCTAGTACTCTGCGTCATGGATTCAACAATTTGCAGGAAATATTCCTTAGAGATCCTGGTTAAAGTCCACTTGATAACATCACGCAGTTGCTGTAGATTTGTCGACTGTACATTTATATTCTTAATCTCTGGTTCTACCACATCCCAAAGGTGTTCTATTTTTATTGAAATCTGGTGACTGTGGAGGCTACTAGAGCACACTGAATTCACTGTCATGTTCATAGGAACCAGCTTTAGACATGTGCTTTGTGACATGTCGCGTCATCCTGCTGGAAGAGGTCACTGGAAGATGGTTAGACTGTGACATAAAGGCATGCACATGGTCAGCAAAAATACTCAGGTTAGTTGTGGCATTTAAACGATGCTCAATTGATATTATGGAGCCTAATGTATGCCAGGAAAACATTCCCCATACCATTACACAACCACCAGGATGGATGGATCCATGGAATCACGCATCCAGCAGACCTAGATGTTTTTCTCGTGATCCGAGGATACTCGTGGCAGTGGTATCTCAAGGACTAATTTCAGCCTAATCCTGTTTGAATACCCGCCTCAACAAGCAGTCTATATAGCAATGGAATCACGAAACAAATGATTTTGAATCATTTACCAAACAGGAGGAGGCTGAAATTAATCCTTGCCATACCAATGCCACGAGGGTCCTCGGATCACAAGAAAAACATCTAGCTCTGCTGGATGCGTGATCTTTGTAGGATCGCTGGCTTAGTGATAAGGTGATATGGTACGTTGTGCTGTCTCTTGAGGCGGAACAATGTGTCATAGGGTCGAATCCTGGCCTGCCGCAGTTTGGTAAATGATTCAAAATCACTTGTTTTGTATATATAAATATATATATTGGGAGGTACCACCTCTAGAACTTTACTGGAACCCTCATCCTCAGAGAAGACAATAAACGTACCTCAATGGAAAACTCAAGGTTCTCCCCGGAGCTGTTTGAATATTTTTTTCTCCTACCACCCTCTATATTTTATATTCTATATGAACTTTATTAATAGACAGAATACATTGACAGAAAACACAAACTTGAATACATTGGTACAATATATAAAAAATTATGAATCTCCTCCAGCTCCTCCGAAGCCGAACGAGAGCCCAGTATGCAACATACATTTTCCCTCTGGATGGCCACGCTGAGGCGCTGGAACATGAAAGTGGCTGGTCTTGGGTCCCTGGTGGTGTCGATGAGTCTGGAGCCCAGTTCTTTAAAGAAACGTGTGGCATTTTTTCCCCATGATCCCAAGGTCTCTGATCCCACTGGGACAAATTGTTACTGTTGGCTAATGTCCCTGTACTTGCTAATCTTGTACTCCTCTCTGTGATCAACAGCTCCTCCCTGTCGCCCGACACTGTGATGGATGTAGGTGTCAGCCAGTGTCGACACACAGGTATAGTCCCATGCTAAGAGCTTGCCATTTTTCCAAGGATAGATGGTGATCACGTCGGGGCGGTTTGCTGGGTTGTGGGTATTGTTGGCTGCTAGTGATCGGGGCTCTCTTTCGGCTGGGCATCCAGCTGTAGCAAGGGTTCTCTTTATGATGTCGTTGACTTCATTGTGTCATGCATGCCAGCCCTTGGTTTTGGAACAGTTAAGACCATGTAGACCATATTGGTCGGCTTGCGCATCGCCGCAAATACATGTATATTCCGTGTGAATTAGGGCAGCAAGGCGGAGAGCCACTGTGATTTTAGCTTAAATAACAACGCTCTTCTTGCCGAATAAGGCAAGCGAAATTTTGTGTATGCAATAATTTCGCAAAAATTATTTTGAACCTAACGAAAAAATATATTTCATTGTGTTTGTTTATTATTAAATTATTGTAAACTTATCTAAAATATATTTAGATGGATTAGGCCAAATTAAATTGCGTTGTTATAATAAGGTTAGGTAAGATTTCTAAGGTTCTTTTAGTACAAAATTATTAATTTTTACAATACCATTAATGAAAAAAATATATCTTTAAACGTATAGAGAAAATTTTAGAAAGGACTTAATTTTAAATGAGGTCTTGCTAAGTGACCCATTTACCTATTCTGAACGACACACACACATTATATATATATATATATATCTATATATATATATATACGTATATTATAGGTAGTAGGTTGGTAAACAGCAACCATTCGAAGAGGTACTACCGTCCTGCCAAGTGAGTGTAAAACGAAAGCCTGTGTTTGTTTTACATGATGGTAGGATTGCTGGTGTCTTATTTCTGTCTCATAAACATGCAAGATTTCAGGTACGTCTTGTTACTTCTACTTACACTTAGGTCACACTACACATACATGTACACGTTTATGTATACACACTCATCTGAGTTTTTTCTTTGATTTTATCTTAATAGTTCTTGTTCTTATTACTTTTCCTTTCATATCCATGGGGAAGTGGAATAAGAATCTTTCCTCCGTAAGTCATGCGTGTTGTAAAAGTCAACTAAAATGCCGGGAACAATGGGCTAATAACCCCTTTTTCCGTATAGCTTACTAAAAAGAAAAATAAGAAAACCATCAAAGTGGGATGTTTGAATGTGCGTGGATGTTGTGCGAATGATAAGAAAGAGATGATTGTAGATGTTATGAATGCAAAGCTGGATGTCCTGGCCATAAGTGAAGCAAAGCTGAAGGGGGTAGGAGAGTTTCAGTGGAGAGAAGTAAATGGGATTAGGTCAGGAGTTTCAAACAGAGTTAAAGTTAAAGAAGGAGTGGCAATAATGTTGAAGGATAAGTTATCACGGGAAAAGAGGGAATATAAATGTATCAGTTCAAGGATTATGTGGTGCAAAATAAGGGTTGGATGTGAAAAGTGGGTTATAGGAAGTATTTATGCACCCGGAGAAGAGAGAAGTGAAGAGGAGAGAGAGAGATATTGGGAAATGTTGAGTGAGTGTGTGGGAAGTTTTGAAGCAAGTGAGAGAGTACTTGTGGTTGGGGATCTTAATGCTAAAGTTTGTAAAAATATTGTGGAGGTAGTAGTATGTAAATTTGGGGTGCCAGGGGTAAATGTAAATGGAGAACCGTTAATTGAGCTATGTGTAGAAAGAGGTTTGGTAATAAGTAATACATATTTTATGAAAAAGAAAATAAGTATACAAGTTTTGATATATCAAGTAATGAAAGTACGTAGTTTGTTGGATTATGTATTGAAGGATAAAAGGTTGATGGGTAGGCTTCAGGATGTACATGTTTATAGAGGGGCAACGGATATATCAGATCATTATTTAGTTGAGCTACAGTTAGAGTAAAAGGTAGATGGGACAAAAGAAATGGCAACAGCAAGTAAGAGAGAGGTAAAGTGTATAAACTAAGGGAGGAGAAGTTAGGGGTGAGATATAAGCAACTATTGGCAGAAAGGTGGGCTAGTGCAAGTATGAGTAGTGGGGGGTTGAAGAGAGTTGGGATTGTTTTAAAAATGCAGTATTAGAATGTGGGGCAGAAGTTTGTGCCTATAGGAGGGTGGGTGCAGGAGGAAAGAGTGAGTGGTGGAATGAAGAAGTAAAGGGTGTGATAAATGAGAAAAAGCTAGCTCATGAGAGGTTTTTACAAAACAGAAGTGTTGTAAGAAGAGCAGAGTATATGGAAAGTAAAAGAAATGTGAAGAGTGGTGAGAGTGCAAAAGGAGAGCAAATGAAAGAGTGGGAGAGGCACTGAGCAGGATGTGAAGAGCAGGATGTGAGTGTGGGGGAGGTGCGTGAGGCATTACGTAGAATGAAAGGGGTAAAGCAGCTGGAACTGACGGGATCATGACAGAAATGTTAAAAGCAGGGGGGGATATAGTGCTGGAGTGGTTGGTATTTTTGTTTAATAAATGTATGAAAGAGGGGAAGGTACCTAGGGAATGGCAGAGAGCATGTATAGTTCCTTTATATAAAGGGAAGGGTGACAGACATTGTAAAAACAATAGAGGAATAAGTTTACTGAGTATACCAGGGAAAGTGTACGGTAGGGTTATTATTGAAAGAATTAGAGGTAAGACAGAGAGTGGGATCGCAGATGAGCAAGGAGGTTTTAGAGTGGGTAGGGGATGTGTAGATCAAGTGTTTACAGTGAAGCATATATGTGAACAGTATTTAGATAAAGGTATGGAAGTTTTCATTGCATTTATGGATTTAGAAAAAACATATGATAGAGTGGATAGGAGAGCAATGTGACAGATGTTGCAAGTGTATGGAATAGGTAGTAAGTTACTGAATGTTGTAAAGAGTTTTTATGAGGATAGTGAGGCTCAGGTTAGGGTGTGTAGGAGAGAGGGAGATTACTTCCCGGTAAAAGTAGATCTAAGACAGGGATGTGTGATGTCACCATGGTTGTTTAATATATTTATAGATGGGGTTGTGAAAGAAGTAAATGCTATTGTTTTGGGGAGAGGAGTGGGATTAAATTATGGGGAATCAAGTACAAAATGGAAGTTGACACAATTACTTTTTGCTGATGATACTGTGCTTATGGGATATTCTTAAGAAAAGTTGCAAAGGTTAGTGGACGAGTTTTGGAGGGTGTGTGAAAGTGAACATAGATAAGAGTAAGGTGATGAGGGTATCAAACGATTTAAATAAAGAAAAATTGGATATCACATTGGATAGAGGGAGTATGGAAGAAGTGAATGTTTTCAGATATTTGGGAGTTGACTTGTCAGCGGATGGGTTTATGAAGGATGAGGTTAACCATAGAATTGATGAGGGAAAATAGGTGAGTGGTGCTTTAAGGTATCTGTGGAGACAAAAAACGTTATCTATGGAGGCAAAGAAGGGAATGTACGAAAGTATAGTGGTACCAACACTCTTACATGGGTGTGAAGTTTGGGTTGTAAATGCTGCAGCGATGAGGAGGCTAGATGCAGTGGAAATGTCCTGTCTAAGGGCAATGTGGGGAAATTAGAAGATGTGGAGTTAATAAAAGTATTTGTCAGAGGGCTGAAGAGGGGTTGTTGAGGTGGTTTGGTCATTTAGAGAGAATGGATCAAAGTAGAATGGCTTGGAGAGCGTATAAAGCTGTAGGGGAATGAAGGAGGGGTAGGGGTCGTCCTCGAAAAGGTTGGAGGGAGGGGGTAAAAGAGGTTTTGTGGGAGTGGGGCTTGGACTTCCATCAAGCGTGTTAGATATGAGTGAATGGAGACGAATGGTTTTTGGGACTTGACGAGCTGCTGGAGTGTGTGCAGGGAAATATTTAGTGAAGGGATTCAGGGAAACCGGTTAACTGATTTAACCGGACTTGAGTCCTGGAAATGGGAAGTACAATGTCTGCACTTTAAAGGAGGGGTCTGGGATAGTGACAGTTTGAAGGAATTATTCTAAACTGTCGTATCTGAGAGCCTCTGCAAAGACAGTGATCATGTATGAGTGATGTGAAAATGTTGAATGATGATGAAAGTATTTTTATTTTGGGGATTTTTTTCTATTTGGTTCACCCTGCCTCGGTGGGAGACGGCCGACTTGTTGAATATATATATATATATATATATATATATATATATATATATATATATATATATATATATATATATATATATATATATTTTTTTTTTTTTTATTAACACATCGGCCGATTCCCACCAAGGCAGGGTGGCCCGAAAAGAAAAACTTCCATCATCATTCACTCCATCACTGTCTTGCCAGAAGGGTGCTTTACACTACAGTTATAAAACTGCAACATTAACACCCCTCCTTCAGAGTGCCGGCACTGTACTTCCCATCTCCAGAACTCAAGTCCGGCCTGCCGGTTTCCCTGAATCCCTTCATAAATGTTACTTTGCTCACACTCCAACAGCACGTCAAGTATTAAAACCATATGCCTCCATTCACTCCTATCAAATACGCTCACACATGCTTGCTGGAAGTCCAAGCCCCTCGCACAAAACTTCCTTTACCCCCTCCCTCCAACCTTTCCTAGGCCGACCCCTACCCCGCCTTCCCTCCACTACAGATTTATACACTCTCGAAGTCACTCTGTCTCGTTCCATTCTCTACATGTCCAAACCATCTCAACAACCCCTCCTCAGCTCTCTGGACAATCGTTTTGGTAATCCGCACCTCCTCCTAATTTCCAAACTCCGAATTCTCTGCATTATATTCACACCACACATTGACCTCAGACATGACATCTCCACTGCCTCCAGCCTTCTCCTCGTTGCAACATTCATCACCCATGCTTCACACCCATATAAGAGCGTTGGTATAACTATACTCTCATACATTCCCTCTTTACTTCCATGGACAAGGTTCTTTGTCTCCACAGACTCCGAAGTGCTCCACTCACCCTTTTCCCCTCATCAATTCTATGATTCACCTCATCCTTCATAGACCCATCCGCCGACATGTCCACTCCCAAATATCTGAATACATTCACCTCCTCCATACTCTCTCCCTCCAATCTGATATCCAATCTTTTGTCACCTATTCTTTTTGTTATCCTCATCACCTTACTCTTTCCTATATTCACTTTCAATTTTCTTCTTTTACACACCCTACCAAATTCATCCACCAACCTCTGCAGCTTCTCTTCAGAATCTCCCAAAAGCACAGTGTCATCAGCAAAAAGCAACTGTGACAACTCCCACTTTGTATTTGCTTCTTTATCTTTTAGCCCAACACCTCTTGCCAAGACCCTCGCATTCACTTCTCTTACAACCCCATCTATAAATATATTGAACAACCACGGTGACATCACACATCCTTGCCTAAGGCCCACTTTTACTGGGAAATAGTCCCCTTCCCTCCTACACACTCTAACCTGAGCCTCACTATCCTCATAAAACTCTTCACTGCTTTCAGTAACCTTCCTCCTATTCCATACACCTGCAACATCTGCCACATTGCCCCCCTATCTACCCTATCATACGCCTTTTCCAAATCCATAAATGCCACAAAAACATCTTTACCCTTATCCAAATACTGTTCACCTATATGTTTCACTGTAAACACTTGGTCTACACACCCCCTACCTTTCCTAAAGCCCCTTGTTCATCTGCTATCCTGCTTTCTGTTTTACTCTTAATTCTTTCAATAATAACTCTACCATACACTTTACCAGGTACACTCAACAGACTTATTCCCCTATAATTTTTGCACTCTCTTTTGTCCCCTTTGCCTTTATACAAAGGAACAATACACGCTCTCTGCCAATCCCTAGGTACCTTACCCTCTTCCATACATTTATTAAATAATAGCACCAACCACTCCAAAATTATATCCCCACCTGCTTTTAACATTTCTATCTTTATCCCATCAATCCCAGCTGCCTTACCCCTTTCATTCTACCCACTGCCTCACGAACTTCCCTACACCCACAACTGGCTCTTCCACACTCCTACAAGATGTTATTCCTCCTTGCCCTACACACGAAATCACAGCTTCCCTGTCTTCATCAACATTTAACAAATCCTCAAAATATTCTCTCCATCTTCCCGATACCTCTAACTCTCCATTTAATAACTCTCCTCTCCTATTTTTAACTGTCAAATCCATTTGTTCTCTAGGCTTCCTCAACTTATTAATCTCATTCCAAAACTTTTTCTTATTTTCAACAAAGTTTGCTGATAACATCTCACCCACTCTCTCATCTGCTCTCTTTTACATTGCTTCACCACTCTTTTAACCTCTCTTTTTCTCTCCATATACTCTTCCCTCCTTGCATCACTTCTACTTTGTAAAACCTCTCATATGCTAACTTTTTCTCCTTACTACTCTCTTTACATCATCATTCCACCAATCGCTCCTCTTCCCTCCCGCACCCACTCGCCTGTAACCACAAACTTCTGCTGAACACTCTAACACTACATTTTTAAATCTACCCCATACATTTTCGACCCCATTGCCTACACTCTCACTAGCCCATCTATCCTCCAATATTTGTTTATATCTTACCCTAACTGCCTCCTCTTTTAGTTTATAAACCTTCACCTCTCTTTTACTTACTGATTCTATTTTCCTTGTATCCCATCTACCTTTACTCCCACTGTAGCTATAACTAAAAAGTGATCTGATATATCTGTAGCCCCTCTATAAACATGTACATCCTGAAGTCTACTCAACAGTCTTTTATCTACCAATACATAGTCCAACAAACTACTGTCATTACGCCCTACATCATATCTTGTATACTTATTTATCCTCTTTTTCTTAAAATATGTATTACCTATAACTAAACCCCTTTCTATACAAAGTTCAATCAAAGGGCTCCCATTATCATTTACACCTGGCACCCCAAACTTACCTACTACACCCTCTCTGCATGTTTCTCCCACTTTAGCATTTAGGTCCCCTACCACAATTACTCTCTCATTTGGTTCAAAAGTTCCTATACATTCGCTTAACATTTCCCAAAATCTCTCTCTCTCCTCTACACTCCTCTCTTCTCCAGGTGCATACACGCTTATTATGACCCACTTTTCGCATCCGACCCTTATTTTAATATATATATATATATATATTTATATATATATAATATGTGAGTGGGTAAATGTATATGTGTATAAATGTGTGTGTGTGTGTGTGTGTGTGTGTGTGTGTGTGTGTGTGCGTACTCACCTATTTATGGTTGCAGGGGTCGAGACTCAGCTCCTGGCCCCGCCTCTTCTCTGATCGCTACTAGGTCCTCTCTCTCCCTGCTCCATGAGCTTTATCATACCTCGTCTTAAAGCTATGTATGGTTCCTGCCCCCGCTACCTCACTTTCCAGACTGTTCCACTTTCTGGTAACTCTGTGACAGAAGAAATACTTCCTAACATCCCTTTGACTCGTCAGAGTCTTCAACTTCCAATTGTGACCCCTTGTTTCTGTGTCCCATTTCTGGAGTATCCTGTCTGTGTCCACTTTATCTATTCCTAGCAAAATTTTGTATGTCGTTTTCTTGTGCGTGTCTGTGGCCATGGCCCAGGGCCATGCCCCTTGCGAGAGAGGCCTACCAGGCCTGCCCTCTGGCGGAATACTATGGAAACTAGCATGGCACGAAATATGAACTCAGCTGGCAGACAGCATGGGCTGTCTATGCAGACAGTCAGGCTGTCTACATATGTGTGTGTGTGTGTGTGTGTATGTGTGTGTGTGTGTGTGTATGTGTGTGTGTGTGTGTTTGTGCGTGCGTGTGTGTGTGTGTTAAAAATGGTGTCACTAATAAATGTCAGCAGCTGGAGCCTCAGGGATCAGTAATGAGACTGATAATGGTCGTCATTAATATAAATGATTTTCCAGTAGGAATAAATAACCCGACCAGCATATTTACTGTTGCTTATAAAATTACCTGCAGGAGAAAAATGAGTAAATCTGACAAGAAGATTCATAAACTGAGCAAGTGGAATGACAGAATTGCCAGTAAAAAAAATTACCATGTAAGATTTAGAATTTGTGCACTCCTTATCGATCCTATAGACAGGTGCACAAGAGCATATGGTTACATGAAAAGCCTAGGAACTAGGTTGATAGAAGGGGGTCAGTCCCTCAATCTTGATAGAAGGTGGTCAGTCCCTCAGCCTTTCGCTAGTGGAAATAATCGTTGCCGCAAATAAAAGATGTTCTGGAATATGTGTCTTTAATAATATAACCAGAATGACGTTTGGATACAGCTCTGTATGTGCTTCAAGGGACTAGTTTGACTCTCATGTCATTATATACTTAGCAAATAGATTAAATTTCCTTGCAACATATGTTACATAAATTGCAGATATTAATTAAGATGTACTCCTTTTAACCTATATATACTCCTCCCTCCTTGTATCACATCTACTTTGTAAAAACCTCTAATATGCTAACTTTTTCTCTCTTACTTCTCTCTTCACCTCATCATTCCACCAATCGCTCTTCTTCCCTACCACACCCACTTTCCTGTAACTACAAACTTCTGCTGAGTACTCTATGTTGCAAGAAAATTTAAGGTATTTGCTTCCTATGTAATGACATGAGAGTGAAAACAGTGCCTTGAATAACACATTGTGTTATAAAGTGTTCAGAGCTGTTTCCATACGGCATTCTGGTTATATTATTAAGGCTTGATAGTAGGTGGCCATACCCTCAGCCTTGATAGTAGGTGGCCATACCCTCAGCCTTTCGCTAATGGCAAGAATCGTTGCCCCAAATAAAAGCTTGTTTTGCAACATGCGTCCTTAATAATATAACCAGAATGCCGTATGGATACAGCTCTGAACACTTTATAACACAATGTGTTATTCAAGGCACTGTTTTCACTCTCATGTCATTACATAGGAAGCAAATACCTTAAATTTCCTTGCAACATAGAGTATCCGAAACACGGCTGGAACCAGTGTAGAAGCCTTCAAGAGGAAACTGGACAAATATCTTCACCAGGTGCCAGATCAACCAGGCTGTGATGGATATGTGGGGCAGCGGGCCTCCAGCAGCAACAGCCTGGTTGACCAGGCAAGCACCAGACGAGCCTGGCCCATGGCCGGGCTCAGAGAGTAGATACTCTCGAAACTCTTCAAAGGTATATCAAAGGTATATCAAGGGTAGGAAACTGACCACCACCTATCAAGGCTAGGGAACTGACCACCACCTATCAAGGCTAGGGAACTGACCACCACCTATCAAGGCTAGGGAACTGACCACCATCTACCAAAACTTAAGGACTGACCACCTCAAAAATCCTTCTCCACTTCTACTATTCCCAGTTTTATAACCACTTGCATTTGACTAAACAACAACAAAAAATAGAGCCTACCGAGCAGGCGATACGTTTCGATAACAAAGATACCAGAGTGTTGCAAGACATCGCCGTCACCGTAACCTGTCTCCAAGTACTGAGAGCATCGTCCAAGGGGGTCCGGGAGCTACAACATTAACCACACTATCTCAGAAAGATCACATCAGTACGGTGATGAGAGACTTGCATACAGTTCTGCAGTACCCGGGAATGGCCTTCAAATGCACGAGATAATAGGGTTTTTTTTTGGGTGCATAATTTATACTAGATAACGAATTCTGAATAAGAGCAATCTAGATAAAGCTATAAATAAAGATATCGAGATCTGCAACACAATGGCCCACAGAAATGAGAGACGTGAAATCTGGAGAATACTGAGCATGTTTTCCTTGGTTGATAACAGCAGGAGGAGACATGATAACTACATGTCTACAAGGTGATAACAGCAAGAGGAGACATGATAACTACATGTCTACAAGGTGATAACAGGAAGAGGAGACATGATAACTACATATCTACAAGGTGATAACAGGAAGAGGAGACATGATAACTACATATCTACAAGATGATAACAGGAAGAGGAGACATGATAACTACATATCTACAAAGTGATAACAGCAAGAAGAAACATGATAACTACATATCTACAAGGTGATAACAGGAAGATTAGACATGATAACTACATATCTACAAGGTGATAACAGGAAGAAAAACATGATAACTACATATCTACAAGGTGATAACAGCAGGAGGAGACATGATAACTACATGTCTACAAGGTGATAACAGGAAGATTAGACATAACTACATGTCTACAAGGTGATAACAGGAAGAGGAGACATGATAACTACATATCTACAAGGTGTTAACAGGAAGAGGAGACATGATAACTACATGTCTACAAGGTGATAACAGCAAGAGGAGACATGATAACTAAATATTTTTCTGGGTGATAACAGGAAAAGGAGACATGATAACTACATATCTACAAGGTGATAACAGGAAGATTAGACATGAAAACTACATGTCTACAAGGTGATAACAGGAAGAGGAGACATGATAACTACATATCAACAAGGTGATAACAGGAAGATTAGACATGATAACTACATGTTTACAAGGTGATAACAGGAAGTTTAGACATGATAACTACATATCTACAAGGTGATAACAGCAAAAGGAGACATGATAACTACAGAAAAAATCAAACAATGGTTCCTTGTTTGATAGTAGAGATATGATAACAAAACACGATAACCTACAAATATAAAGGGAAAATGACTTTTGGCCAGTAAATACAAGACCAACAAAAGTCCACATTTACAAAATAATAAAATAACAGCGAGGAGGATCCATGAGGAGGCAGCAGCGTGCGCCTCGACTATAAAAGAAAAAAAAATGAATGATTTAAAAAAAATAAGCAGAAATTTGAAAAAAAAATCTGTGGAACAGTCGACTGAACAACATTTCAATGTCTATTAAAATTTCATTTTTCGACTTTTCTAAATAATAATAATAATAATAATACATAATAATAATAATAATAATAATAATAGTAATAATAATAATAATAATAATAATAATAATAATAATAATAATAATAATAATACATATTAATAATAATAATAATAATAAATAATACATAATTATTAAATTAATATTAATAATAATAATATAATATTATTATTATTATTATTATTATTATTATTACATATGTCGAAAAGGGAAATTTTAATAGAAAGTAATTAATAATAATGATTATTATTATTATTTTAACCAACTGCATATATTTTTAACGAAGTCATCTCGTAGGAGAGGTCTACAAAAATATTTAATTAAGAATTTGTGAATTCATCTTATATTTCTATTAAATAAATTTCTTTTGTGAATATCACACACACACGCACACACACACACACACACACACAGACATGAATCGACCCCGAACGACATAGGTAGAGTACAATTTCCAGACAATTAAGTAAACTGGGACAATAGACATCAGATGATCAGAGGATATTAGGGATTTCTTCAGCCACAGGAGTAGTTCAGGAAGTGGAATAGTCTAGCTGAGACGATATAGTGGAGGGACCATCATAGTTTAAGACAAGTTATGATAAAGTCATGGAGCAGGAGAGCAGAGACCCAGTAGCGGACAACGAAGAGGCGGGGCCAGGAGCTGGTGTTGACCTGCAACCACAATTAGTGCAGTACAATTAGGTGAGTGCCACACACACACACATTAATTTAAACTGACGATCAATAGACAAATATAATATTAGGATCAAAGGAGATATTACCAGCGGATTTTCATAGACTGTTCAAGGTTAATCTGTGTGCTTTTTATATATATTTGTCAGGATTTGTATATAAGAAGTTCAGGACGATGAACTGACGAACAGTGGCAAACACTGACCATAGACTGTAAAGGTCTTAGGCAAGACCTTTGAAATTATAGGTGCAGGGTATGACCCTTTGAATTATAGGTGTTAGCAAGGCCCTTGAAATTATAGATGCTGGGAAAGACCCTTGAAATTGTAGATGTTAGGCAGGATCTTTAAAATTGCAGGGGTTAGGCAGGACCCTTTAATTTATAGGTGTTAGGTAGGACCTTTAAAATTATAGGTGTTAGGCAGGACCCACGGAATTGTATGTTAGGCACGACCCTTTAAATTATAAATGTCAGGAAAGACCCATTAAACAATAGGTGTTAGGCAAAACATTTTCAATTATAGGTGTTAGGCAACACCCTTTAAATTATAGACCTGTCTCTCTGACAATAACGTTGCTCCAGGCCTTTCGTGTTGCAAAAGTAACACCTCTTCAGGAGCAATGTACAGAGAAAATTGAAGCTCAGAAGAGCGCCAGGAGGTGAGCCTTTCGACACAGTCTATCTGGGAGAGACAGGCGTCAGCCGACCCCCAGGGTCAGCCAAGCGACGACCCAAGTGCCAGAAGTCAAGGGAAGTATTTCACGGAAAGAAGAAAATGACAGACAAGTCCAGAAGAGTCGCAAACGTGGTAGTAAACAGTAGCTCAAATAACCTGTCAGTAATCATCATTGGAGGAGCAATAAGCAATTTTCTCGTGTTTATGGCATTATTCAGAGACCGCAGTGTTGTGTGTGAAACTCCCAGGAGATCCCCAGTTTCTGAGGTACACAGACCATACCGTCCGGCACTAACAATATTTGCATTACTGAGGTGTATATTATATGCAACAGTTTGGTATCTTTATTCGAAACTTTTCCTACATATAATATATAGGCTTCTTCAGTCGAGTACAGAAGAGTTTAGCAGTAGCAGTAAAGATGTGAAGACAGAAAACACCTTTGGTACAGAAAACACCTTTGGCAGCTTTTGTCAAGGGGAAGATGTTTACAGTGACCTGCTCAATGACCCTTTCTACAGTAAACTTGCACTGACCTTTGACAGTATATAATCACAACTGCAGCTTTTCAAGTCCAGAAGTGGATGGATCTTGAGGGACCCGCACCTCAAACCTTTCTTCTAAGTGAACTGCATCTCACCTTCCACTCTATACTGTTCTCAACTGACTGCAAGAAGCCTATAATGCTCACGATTGGACAATGTTGTGTCTTCAGGCTGTCGGGTGACCCCTCAATACACTTTTAGGGTTCTGTGATCGATTACATCGTTTCCTCTCTGTTAGCATAAACTCGACTTTTATGGAACTACTGTATGGGAAAAGGGGAAAAGATCAGCTGATTCTAGGTGAAATTCGGTCACCTTTGATAGACCGCTTTTACGGTGTTCTTGACGAGGCCAGTTGTCTCAGTAACTGACTATTGCAGTGGTATTTAAAAGCATATAAAATTCATAATCCCCAGGGTTTTGTGAGGGGTCTCCCTTTTATGCTGAGGTGCATAAAGGTGCATGTTATAGTTTCCAGCAATTATAAAGTGATGTTTATTTATTTTTTTGTTGCAGTCTCAAGATTGCCACCGAGGTTAGCTTTGCTACTGTGACGTCGTGAGCTGCAGACGACTCCAAATGTAAGTAAAGCCTTTAAATATTTGGTTGTATATTGTACAAATATGTATTCTATTACTAGTTCCTATCTGGTACTGACTGAGTTATATTTCATCTCATCAGTGCAGTAAAATTGCTCTTCCGCCTCCCTCTGGATCAAGACAGCAGTCAAGTATTGCTGAGTACCCAGGTAACTTAAGTGTTCAGTATCATGTTTTAGTCACGTTTCTGTAAAAAAAAAATTGAAAGTTAGGTTTACTGTTAGTGAATCTGGAGTGCACTGATGTCTACACAGTGTTTACTTATGGTTCTGGCACTGTTCTCATCACAGTGTTTACTTATGACTCTGGCACTGTTCCCATCACAGTGTTTACTTATGGCTCTGGCACTGATGTCAACACAGTGTTTACTTGTGGCTCTTGCACTAATGTCAACACAGTATTTACTTGTGGCTCTGGCACTGATGTCAACAGTAGTTACTTGTGGCTCTTGCACTTATGTCAACACAGTGTTTACTTGTGGTTCTTGCACTAATGTCAACACAGTATTTACTTGTGGCTCTGGCACTGATGTCAACACAGTGTTTACTTGTGGCTCTAACACTGATGTCAACAGTAGTTACTTGTGGCTCTGGCACTGATGTCAACACAGTGTTTGCTTGTGGCTCTGGCACTGAAGTCAACACAGTGTTTACATGTGGCTCTGGCACTGATGTCAACACAGTATTTACTTGAGGCTCTGGCATTGATGCCAAATTCCGAGAGGTTCTGGGTGCTGAAGATAATTCTTGTTTGAGTAATACTTGCAGTCCTGGTCTGTAGTGAACTGAATATTAAAAAGATCAAAATTAGTATTCATGGACTGTTAGGTTTGGCAGACTCAATTAATGAGAGACATTAATAACAAGATTCAACGAGCGGAGATGCCATTTAAAAAGAATCTGAGCGACAGTAAAATGGTTGTCAGAGTAACGATTTTAAAAAGTACTATTTTAGGATAAAAAATGGTGATTTTTATAAATTCAGGATATCAGAGGACAGAAAGTCGATCTATTATTCAAATTTAAATGGAAAAATAAAAATAAAAGGATATCGGGTGACTATATTGTTCAAAATAATTTTTTTTTTTAACAATTTGGATTACCAATGAACTAAAAATAAAGAAGGCAATATTATAGGTACAATGTGGCAAGAAAGAATGTGCTATTAATAAAAAAAATAAACGAAAGTAAAAACTACAAAATAATAGTAATGAAAAGGTTAATAGTGATTTTGAACAATAGCAATAATTATTATTAACAATACTAATATTAGAGAGTAACGGTTAATATCGTATAATATAATAATAATAATAATAATAATAGTTTATTTCTACAAACTACGTGAAACAACGAATATAGACCAAACTGACGTTAATGACATACTATGCACAAAGCTCCTGGTTATGCAGAGCATTTCTGGTAGCCTAAGTTAATCTTGTCCCCAGGATGCCACCCACAACGGTCGACTAACACTCAGGTACCTACTTACTGCTAGGTAAACAGGGACAGCTGGCGTAAGGTAACATGCGTAACGTTTCATCCGTGTCTATGGTCGAAATTATGTTTATATAGAATAAGTCTTACCAATATAAAAAGCAGAGTCAATGTTAGAAGAAATGAAAGTTATTTAAAATTAATATGGGAGAACATGGCAGCACATGGGAGTACAGTGAGAAGTACTGAGGGAGTACTGAGAAGAACCACCTACTTCTACCTAGATTAAGAACCATCGTGTATAATGTAGGTGTGAGAATAAAGGATAGTAAAGTAGAAGGGAAATGTACAAACAATTCAGAGGAAAAAAGTGTAGCAGAAAATAACTGTATATGCATTTCTAAACTATTGATATTTGTAAATATCACCATAGGTATATTATAATATATCAAAAATATTCAAGTACAATGCAGTTTAAATTATACAGAAATACAGCAGTATAAAATACAGTTTAGAACAATAAAATTAGCTTAGTGAACAGAAATCGAAAATAAAAATGTGAGGTAGGAATGCAACCGAGATTACGAGACTACCGTCGTGCTTATAAATTGCACAAAACTGAATGGTAAACAGGAGGTGGGGAAGAGCGTGCATAACCACGCTGCGTGCATAACCACGCTACGTGCAATATTATGGGTGAGCACCGTCAAGGAACCTCACTCTTATTTAAGAATTTCAGCTGCGTGAAGTTCAACAGATATTTCGTATCTACCACCAGTGGGAGAGTTTGTTTACTTTTTAACATCAGAGAAAGACCTGCCAAGTATGGGCCAGTAGACCTCCCGAAGAGTTTCTCAAACTCTCAGGTTCGCTCAGAACTACTGGGTAGAAACCCCTGTCCGTCTGCAAAGACCCGGTCTTTCCTGCCCGTGAAGGACAGAACGAGGTCTTTCTTTACCAGGAATGGAGTGGAATGTGAGTAGGAACGTCAGGCAAAACTCTCACTTACAAGAGGACGACATTTCGCCCCATCCTGAACCATTGTCAAGTGAGCAGTGGACAGGTACTGGTGGTTTTCCACCTGGCTTGTCTAACGAGGCGGCCGCTGCTTTGATGTGTTTCCTGCTCATAATAACCTGCAGCAGTTTGTCTTGAGTAATAATACCGCTGTATCTAGACGGGAAGCTGGTTAAGTTACCATGGTAACTAGTGTAGTTACCATGGTAACTCAGTGTAGTTACCACCCACAGTATCAACTATCTGATGTTAGATAATAATAATAATAATAATAATAATAATAATAATAATAATAATAATAATAATAATAATAATAATAATAATAATGAAAATAAGATGAAGACAAAAAAGAAGCAGAAGTCGAAGAAATAGGACACGAATAAGACGAACGCAAAACGATAATATGGTAATGACGATGACAACGATGACGATAACAATGACGATGATGATGACGTCAACGATGATGATGACAACGATGACGACAACGATGATGATGACGACGATGTTGATAACCATGACGATGATGACGACGACGATGTTGATAACGATGACAATGATGACGACGATGATGACAATGATGATGACGATGATGACGATGACAATGATGATAACGACGATGACAATGATGATGACAATGATGATGACGATGATGACGACGATGACAATGATGATGACGATGATGACGACGATGATGACAATGATGATGACAATAATGATGACGATGACGACGACTGACGATGATGACAATGCTTGCGGCTGATGCAAACAAATAAAATGCAAAAACAAGCAAAGTGGAAATTATTTTTTTATTAAGGAAAAATTTAATAAATGGAACTTATAGATTGACAGATAGACTGACAAATAGATTGACAGATAGACTGACAAATAGATTGACAGATAGACTGACAAATAGATTGACAGATAGACTGACAAATAGATTGACAGATGACTGACAAATGATTGACAGATAGACTGACAAATAGACTTGACAGATAGACTGACAAATAGATTGACAGATAGACTGACAAATAGATTGACAGATAGACGACAAATAGATTGCAGAAGACTCAAATATTTGACAGATAGACTGACAAATTAGATTGACAGATAGACTGACAAATAGATTGACAGATAGACTGACAAATAGATTGACAGATAGACTGACAAATAGATTGACAGATAGACTGACAAATAGATTGACAGATAGACTGACAAATAGATTGACAGATAGACTGACAAATAGATTGACAGATAGACTGACAAATAGATTGACAGAGACTGACAAATAGATTGACAGATAGACTGACAATAGATTGACAGATAGACTGACAAATAGATTGACAGATAGACTGACAAATAGATTGACAGATAGACTGACAAATAGATTGACAGATAGACTGACAAAAGTTGACAGATAGACTGACAAATAGATTGACAGATAGACTGACAAATAGATTGGACAGATAGACTGAAAATGATTGACAGATAGACTGACAAAAGATTGACAGATAGACTGAAAATAGATTGACAGATAGACTGACAAATAGATTGACAGATAGACTGACAAATAGATTGACAGATAGACTGACAAATAGATTGACAGATAGACTGACAAATAGATTGACAGATGAAACAAATACATGACAGTTAGACGTATACACGCGTCACATAACTGCAAAACACAAGAACCAGGAAGAGTGTTACGTGAAGAACACTGCAGAACACAAGAACCAGGAAGAGTGTTACGTGAAGAACACTGCAGAACACAAGAACCAGGAAGAGTGTTACGTGAAGAACACTGCAGAACACAAGAACCAGGAAGAGTGTTACGTGAAGAACACTGTAGAACACAAGAACCAGGAAGAATGTTACGTGAAGAACACTGCAGAACACAAGAACCAGGAAGAGTGTTATGTGAAGAACACTGCAGAACACAAGAACCAGGAAGAATGTTACGTGAAGAACACTGCAGAACACAAGACACAGGAAGACTGTGACAAGAACACTGAACACAAGAGCCATTATGGGTGTTCCATGAAGACACTGCAGAACACAAGACACAGATAACATAGTATCGACGAGAACAAGATAATAAGCAGATACATTTAAACTGACCGACCCCTTCTCCCCCCCCCCAAAAAAAAAAAAATATAAAAGCCATCCTGGAAAATGAATTCAAGAGACAAGATGTACGAGTAACCTTTTTTTTTCAAAATAAACACGAAATTAATGCAAGAGGGGGAGGGGAGTCGGGGGAGGGGTAGGAGGGGGGAGGGGATGGAGGGGGAGGGAAACTGGCACCAACACACTGCGACAATAATAAGAACAATCTTCTGAAGTGGTATTTACAATGAAAGGGGAAGAGGGGGGGGGGGTTAGAAATATGCTCACCTGTTGTGAGGAGACATGATGACGACGTATGCGATCGTCAGATAATACGCCGGAATAGTTAAAGACGACGTCTTATGGCGAAGAACAAGATTACTCAGCTGGTAACTGAGAGCTATGTTATAGCATAAACACGGTGAACAAGATCACTCAGCTGGTAACTAAGAACTATGTTATAGCATTAACACGGTGAACAAGATCACTCAGCTGGTAACTAAGAACTATGTTATAGCATTAACACGGTGAACAAGATCACTCAGCTGGCAACTAAGAACTATGTTATAGCATAAACACGGTGAACAAGATCACTCAGCTGGTAACTAAGAACTATGTTATAGCATTAACACGGTGAACAAGGTCACTCAGCTGGTAACTAAGAACTATGTTATAGCTTTAACACGGTGAACAAGAACACTCAGCTGGTAACTAAGAACTATGTTATAGCTTTAACACGGTAAACAAGAACACTCAGCTGGTAACTAAGAACTATGTTATAGCATAAACACGGTGAACAAGATCACTCAGCTGGTAACTAAGAACTATGTTATAGCATTAACACGGTGAACAAGAACACTCAGCTGGTAACTAAAAAAATGTTATAACATTAACACGGTGAACAAGATCACCAGCTGGTAACTAAGAACTATGTTATAGCATTAACACGGTGAACAAGATCACTCAGCTGGTAACTAAGAACTATGTTATAGCATTAACACGGTGAACAAGATCACTCAGCTGGTAACTAAGAACTATGTTATAGCATTAATACGGTGAACAAGATCACTCAGCTGGTAACTAAGAACTATGTTATAGCATTAACACGGTGAACAAGATCACCAGCTGGTAACAAGAACTAGTTATAGCATTAACACGGTGAACAAGATCACTCAGTTGTAACTAAGAACTATGTTATAGCATTAACACGGTGAACAAGATCACTCAGCTGGTAATAAGAACTATGTTATAGCATTAACACGGTGAACAAGATCACTCAGCTGGTAACTAAGAACTATGTTATAGCATTAACACGGTGAACAAGATCACTCAACTGGTAACTAAGAACTATGTTATAGCATTAACACGGTGAACAAGATCACTCAGCTGGTAACTAAGAACTATGTTATAGCATAAACACGGTGAACAAGAACACTCAGCTGGTAACTAAGAACTATGTTATAGCATTAACACGGTGAACAAGATCACTCAGCTGGTAACTAAGAACTATGTTATAGCATTAACACGGTGAACAAGATCACTCAGCTGGTAACTAAGAACTATGTTATAGCATTAACACGGTGAACAAGATCACTCAGCTGGTAACTAAGAACTATGTTATAGCATTAACACGGTGAACAAGATCACTCAGCTGGTAACTAAGAACTATGTTATAGCATTAACACGGTGAACAAGAACACTCAGCTGAGGAAGGAGCAAGGGACACCGACAGAGAATGAAGTGCTTAGTAAAACATTCAAAGAAGTCTTCACAGATGTGGAAAACTGGTGGAGGGCATTGTAGTCGGAACATACTAAGGGATACCTGGAGTCTACCTGGAGGGTATTCCGGGGGTCAACGCCCCCGCGGCCGGTCCATGACCAGGCCTCTGTACTGTACTGTATCAGCACAACAAAAGAACAGATGTGACTATGGAAAAATTAACACGGAGGCAATATAGTGCGAGACTTTATTGACTACGTGTCTACCTGGGTAAAGAGAATATGAGTATATATAGGGTGGAGAGCCAGCTGGAGAATGTTGGGTAGGTTGTATTAGAGACGGATCTGCAGGTCCAACTTTAAGGGCAAAGGTTGCAAACCTCACTCAAGGAGGACCTTGGGGTGATTATCACACCGAGTATATCGCCTGACCAGCATATGAACCCATTAAATGCTGCAGTAAAAGCGCCTCTGGCAAATCTAAGACTAGCTTTTAGACATTAAGGAGTCACTCACGACACTGTATACGGTGTAAATCAGGTTCATATTAGGATATGCAGCACCAGTGTGGAGCCCACACTTGGTCAAACATGTCAAGATATTGGAAAAAGTGCAGAGGTTTGCAGCAAGACTAGTCTCAGAGCTATGGGGTGTGTCCTATGATGAAAGGTTAAGGGAACTCAACCTGGTATCACTTGAGGAAAGAAGGACTAGGGATGATATAACAACGTACAAAATACTGAGATGAATTGTTTGTGTGGCCACGGACAGGTTGCTTGAGAGATGGCAAACAGGAACACGAGGGCACAACTGGAAGTTGAAAACACAGGTGAGTTACAGGGATGTTAGAAAGTATTTCTTCAGGTTTAGAGCTGTCGGGAAATGGAATGACCTGGAGAATGAAATGGTAGAGGAAGGATCCATACATAGTTTTAAGGAGAGGTACAATAAGGCTATCGAAGCCAGGAGTGAACCTAGTCACGACCAGCGAAGAGGCGGGGAAAGGAGCTGAGACTCGAACCCTGAAATCACATATAGATGAATACACACACACACACACACACACACACACACACACACACACACACACACACACACGATGTGAAGAAGAATAAAATCAGATGAGGATCAGGCAGGGCTACAAATCGACCTGGACAGGCTGGACACCTGGTCCAGCAACTGGCTACTCGAATTTAACCCCGCCAAATGCAAAGTCATGAAGATCGGGAAAGGGCAAAGAAGTGGGAGGAGTGGCACGAAAGAATCACAGAGGCATCACCAGACATCATAGATCTCATGGAAACAAAGCTCACAGGAATGATAATGGTTGCCATCTTTCCAACTGAATATCAGATCCTGAGGAAAGACGGAGGGAATAGAGGGGGTGGAGGAGTGGCACTGCCCATCAAAAAACAACGGAATTTTGAGGAGTTGGTAAGTGGAGAAAGAGAATCAAGGAACACCATAATAGGAACACTTCAGACTGGAGGTTCCAAGGTGGTGATTGCAGTCATGTATAACCCACCATAGAATAGCAGGAGGCCAATACAAGAATATGATGAGAGTAACAGAGACATGGTTGACACACTGGCTGAAGTGGAAAGAAGGGCTCCCATGGGCAGGGCAAAGTTACTGGTTGTGGGTGATTCCAGTCACAAGGAAATTGACTGGGAAAACCTGGAGCCACACGAGGGGCCCAGAAACGTGGAGGGCTAAGATGATGGATGTGGTACTGGAAAACCTCATGCATCAACACGTTAGGGACACTACCAGAGAGATAGGGGAAGACGATCCAGCAACACTGAACCTTGTATTCACCTTGAGTGGTTCAGATATCGGGAACATCACATATGAAAGGCCCCTCGGAGCTAGTGATCACGTGATTCTGAGCTTCAAATACATAGTAGAGTTACAAGTGGAGAGAGAAGCAGGAAGGGCAAGACGAAAGAGGTGACTACACAAGCATGAGGAACTTCCTACACGAAGTTCAATGGGTAAAGAGAATTGGCAGGAAAATCAGTAAATGATATGATGGAATATGTGAAAACAATATGCAAGGAAGCAGAGGAGAGGTTCGTATGCAAGGGCAACAGAAATAATGCGAAGGCCAGGAAGAGCCCTTGGTTCTCCCAAAGGTGTAGAGAAGCCACAACTAAGTGTGCTAGAGAATGGAATAAATATAGAAGGCAAAGGGCCTAGGAAAATAAGAATAGTCGAAGAGCCAGAAATTAATATGAACAGACAAGGAGGGAGGCAATACAACAATGATATGGCAGCGAAAGCCAAGTCTATCCCGAAGCTGCTGTTCAGTCACATCAGGAGGAAAACAACAGAAGCCCAGCAAAAGCCTGTTAAAAACGGTGAGGGTCTGGGTTAAAATTCCTGGCGAAAGGGTGGAAACATTGGGGTGTTCCGTTACACCGGTTTTTTTGGGGTTACCCAGCAGAAAAATGGGTACCGGGTTTAGCCGACGGGTTTCCACCCCAAAAAAATGACCTAATCTCCCCGAAATGTCAAAAAAAAAGGGGATTTTTAAAGTAGTATCCCATTGATATAGCTAGGCCGAATTGTAATGACTTGTAGTAAAAAAAAATTATTATTATTAATATTTTTATTATTATTATTTTATTATAAACCAGGAATGGGTTTTTAAAAAAAGGGAAAGGGGGGGGAGCCACAAGAAACGACCAAAAAAAAAATTTGGAGGAACTGAAGAAAAATTTAAATAAATAAATGGGGGGACAAAGAGGACCCAAAATGCTAGAGTGGGGGGGACAATAAGTGCTGGACAAAACATAAACGGGTTTAAGGGGTTGTGCGAACTAGATACAACAAAGGGATGGGGCCCGGGACATATCTCCACGAGTCCTGAGGGAGCAGAGGCCTGATGTACCACTAAAAAAAATCTTAAAAAACATCTTTTGAAACAGAAAAACCCACCAAGGGGTGGAAGACGGCAAAAGTCCCAATTTTTAAAAAAGGAGACAGACAGGGAGCATTAAACCACATCCCCTGTCACTGACATGATAGTATGCAAAGTCATGGAGAAGATTATTAAAAAAGAGTGGGGGCACCTAGAAAGAAATGACATATTTAGACAACCAGCATGGGTTCAGGAAGGGGAAAATTTTATGTCACAAGCCTACTGGAGTTCTATAGAAGGGGAGGCTTGGGGGGGGAAAAAAGGGGGAAGAGAGAGAGAGAGAGAGAGAGAGAGAGAGAAGGAAAATGCGTTTTTTTGGACTGAAGAAGGCTTTAGACTAGTTCCCACAAGAGATTAGTAAAAAAAGGAGAACCAGGTAGGGATAAAGGGGAAAGGGATGCAGTATCAGAGAATACCCAACAGGAAAACAACAGCGAGTCAAGGGGGACATGAGAGGTGTCAGAGGGGGGCCGGGACGAGCGGGGGTTTCCCAGGGTCAGTCCCAGGATCGGTTCTGTTTCTGGTATATGTTAATTATATCATGGAAGGGATAGACCAAAATGTCCCCGTTTTCAAACGATTTAAGCTAATGAGGGGGAAATTTAGTCGGGGGATCAAAGGGAGGGGGATAAAGGGGGTCTGGACAGGCTGCCGGCCCCGGCCAGCAACTTTATAAAGATCGGGAAAGGCAAAGAAGACCGCAGACAGAGTACAGTTTAGGGGGGCAAAGACTTCAAACCTCACTTAAGGGAAAAAGGGTATTTGGTAATACCGACAACATTCCAAACACGCACATCAATCAAATAACGCACAGCATATGAGCGACTAGCAAAACCCAAATATAACGTTTTCCCACA
>WNWK01023140.1:0-31475 GCA_009830355.1 Cherax destructor
GGGGAAGGGCAAAGAAGACCGCAGACGGGGTACAGTCTAGGGGGCCAGAGACTACAAACCTCAATCAAGGAAAAAGATCTTGGGGTGAGTATAACACCAGGCACATCTCCTGAGGCGCACATCAACCAAATAACTGGTGCAGCATACGGGCGCCTAGCAAACCTAAGAACAGCATTCCGACATATTAATAAAGAATCGTTCATGACCCTGTACACTGTGTACGTTAGGCCCATACTGGAGTATGCAGCACCAGTTTGGAACCCACATTTATCCAAGCACGTAAAGAAGCTCGAGAAAGTGCAAAGGTTTGCAACAAGACTAGTCCCGGAGCTAAGGGGTATGTCCTACGAGGGGAGGTTAAGGGAAATCGACCTGACGACACTGGAGGACAGGAGAGATAGGGGAGACATGATAACAACATATAAGATACTGAGAGGAATTGACAAAGTGGACAGAGACAGAATGTTCCAGAGATGGGACACAACAACAAGGGGACACAGATGGAAGTTGAAGACTCAGATGAATCACAGAGATGTTAGGAAGTATTTCTTCAGTCACAGAGTTGTCGGGAAGTGGAATAGTTTAGGAAGCGATGTAGTGGAGGCAGGCTCTATACATAGCTTTAAGCAGAGGTATGATAAAGCTCATGGTGCAGGGAGAGTGACCCAGTAGCGGCCAGTGAAGAGGCGGGGCCAGGAGCTTTGACTCGACCCCTGCAACCACAACTAGGTGAGTACAACTAGGTGAGTACACACACATACACACATACACACACACACACACACACACACACACACACACACACACACACACACACACACAGGTAGACAGTGACAGGATGTTCCAGAGAGGGAACACAGAAACAAGGAGACACAACTGGAAGCTGAAGACTCAGGTGAGTCAAAGGTATGTTAGGAAGCATTTCTTCAGCCACAGAGTAGTCAGGAAGTGGAATAGTCTAGAGAAAGATATAGTGGAGGCAAGAACCATACATAATTTTAAGACAAGGTATGATAAAGCTCATGGAGCAGGGAGAGCAGAGACCCAGTAGCGGACAGCGAAGAGGCGGGGCTAGGAGCTGAGTCTCGACCCATGCAACCACAATTATGTGAGTACAATTAGGTGAGTACATACACACACACACACACATACACACACATGCAAGACTAAGGGATATGTCAGAGTACCGGAGGGTGTATCTCGACCTCGACAGAACACGGGAAGAAAGACAGAAACTGAAAGAGAGGGTACAGAGACAAAAGGAGGAAAGAGAGATGGACAGGAGAACCCAGACTCAGGAGGAAGCTCTAATACAACCACCATCAGATGTCCCCCAACCTGGACAACCCCAATACAACCAAACAGTCTAACCCAAAACACACATGCCATACCCAATGATTCCACCCACCTCATTACAAACTCCACCTTCACACCAACCACCCATAGTTCCCCATCAGATCTCCCACTTTCCCAACCCCAACGTACCCCCCAGACTACGGTTTTAGAAAAGAAGTTGAAGGTTTGGTATACAAATGCAGATGGTATAACAAATAAATATGAGGAGTGGCATGAAAGAATAAAGGAGACATCCCCAGACATAATAGCACTCACAGAAACGAAACTCATCAGCATGATAACAGATGCAATCTTTCCACCCGGATATCAAATCCTCAGGAAAGATAGAGGGAGCAGAGGGGGAGGAGGAGTTGCACTGCTCATTAAGAACAGGTGGGAATTTGAGGAAGTGGAAGGAATGGATGGAATGGGCGAAAGGGACTACATAGTAGGAACAATTCAGTCTGAGGGCCATAAAGTGGTAATTGCTGTAATCTACAACCCACCACAGAACTGCAGGAGGCCAAAAGAAGAATACGACGAGAGCAACAGAGCAATGGTAGACACACTAGCCGAGGTAGCCAGAAGAGCCCACATGGGGAGAGCAAAGTTACTAGTTATGGGTGATTTCAATCACAAGGAGATTGATTGGGAAAACCTGGAGCCCCACGGGGTTCCTGAATCATGGAGAGCCAAGATGATGGATGTGGTACTGGAAAACCTCATGCATCAACATGTTAGAGACGGTTATACCCCTACATACGCCTTCCGGGAGATCACTCAGCTCCAAACTTAGGGCTTTTAAAACCGACACTTTCCCTCTTCCTACCCAACCCAAAACCCTATCCATTCATACTCTAACTAAACCCAAACTTTCACAGAAATATACTGCATGAAACGCTGTCTCTCACTCCCCACACTTAAGACATTCCCCATCCTTCACTAACCCCATCGCATATAAAAGACTCCTCGACGCCAGTATACCCTGCAAAAACCTGTAGCCCACTTCTCTAACCCTCGGTGCCACCCTAACTTTCCTCAACCATTCCCAAATGCTCTTCCACTCATACTTTGGATACATAGCTTCCCCTTGTACCACTACCTCTTCTCCTCCAATCGCATCCAACCTATGCAATTTAATACTCTCAGGTTCCCTAGCCACTAACAAAAACCGAAGGATACTCTCACATTCTATCAATTCTTTACCCCCCCCACCACTTTCGCACCTCTTTCATCACTCGTCCTATTTTCCTACCCCCTGTCCCTCCCATCAATAAAAATTCCTGCTTCAAAAACACACTCCTCAATCTTCTCCTCAAAGGCACAAACCCCAAACCACCCCACTTTACACGAGTTTCTACCACTGCCTTACTGAGCCAATGCCTTCCCCTCGCCCACACGAATTGCATAACACCCTTTTCCAGCCGACAAGTATCCTCCTCCAAAAGGGAGAAAACCCCTGCCCTGAACCAAAGTTTGCTATATATTAAAACATGAACTACTGGCACTCCAACCTCTCATCCTGGCCAAAGCACCGTTCACCACCTCCCCTGAATTCACCTCCCTGACCCTCTCTAAATCGTTACTGAACACTATCCCACACACCTTCAATTCATTCACACACTTCCATCCATCCCGTACCCCTAACGGAAACCCTATCCACCTTCCCACCTCCAACAATAACGATTTGCTTCTATTCACCCTCATACCCATTAGTAAACCGAATCTACCAACCACCTCACTTATCCACCTCAAACCTCCTTCCATATGTATTAAAAGAGTTGTATCATCTACATATCCAATAATATCTGTACATTCGGTTTCTGTCTTTCCCTGTGTCCCTTCCCCAACCTCAACCAACCTAAAAAAAGGGTCCTGCAGAATAGCAAATAATATCTGTGATAGTGGACAACCTTTCCTAATACCCTTTCCCATATTCACAGCTCACCCCAATTTACCATTTACCTGAATCCTAAAAACTGCCTCCTCATACAATTGCCTCACCCATCCTACTACCTCCTCTCCAAATCCCATGCACCTCATAATTTCCATTAAAACCCTCCTATTAATCCTATCATATGCAGTGGCCCAATCTAACCCCAGCACCCCACCTTCCTGACAACTTTCTATAAACCCCTTGATTCTCTTATGTTCCCTACGCATGCTCCTTCCCGGGATACCATATTGCCCTTCATGCAACAAAGATCCCTTTCCCCTTTTTAACCTATTCGCCAGTTTTTTTTCGTAAATCTTGTAATCCATACTCATTAATACGATCACCCTAAAATCTTTAAAGCTTCTCACGTCATCCTTCTTCGGCACTAACACTATCACTCCAGTAAGAACTAAATCCTCCATAACCCCCTCCCTTCATATCATTAAAGACCTTAACCAGCACATCTCTCAACATGTCCCAAAACCTAACATACAATTCCCCAGGAAGACCATCCAACCCCGGTGTTTTCCCCATCCTTAAACTTTTTACTGAATTCCACACTTCCTCCTCAGTTATGTCACCTTCTAACTCCCTCCTCTCCTCGCTGCTCACTCTCTTATCAATTCTTCCCAGAAACCCCCTTTCATCCCGTGACACCTCCGCCTCCTCCTCAATTTTTTTTGCAAACCATACTTCCCCATACCTGCCTATTGCCTCAGTTGTGTTTTAGACAAGCCCCTCCTCAAAACCCCCCATCTTATTATCCACTACAATCACACCTATCGTCATCACCTCCCTCCTTCTCCTAAAGTTTCTCAAAACCACCTCCGACACCCTGTCTCCCCATAGGACCTCATCCATACCACTCCTCAACCGTAAAGCTTGAAACCTACCATTTTGTATGTCCCTCAACTTCATTCGCACCCTTTCCCTTTCCACTTCATGAACCTCCCCCCCCCCTATTCTGCCACTGCCCTTCAATAAACCCTCCAAATACCTCTGGTACCCGTACCTGTACCTGGCATCCTCTCTACTAACATTCACGAAAAAAATCCTTTATTGCAGGCTTACCCCTATCGTTCCACCACTTAGCCACCTCTCCCACCCCCTACTCCCCTTCCACAACCCTCCCCACCACTCCCCAAAATCCACCTCACTACCTAACCTACCCAAAATACTATCATTCAACTTCCAGTAACTTGCATACACCCTCACCGCACCCTCCCATCCTACTTGTGCAATCACTCCCTTGTGATCCGAAAAAACAGCATCCACACACTCCACCTTCTCCACCTCAACTACCTTTGATACATAAATCCTATCCATCCTTGCTTCATGTGCACCTCTACTATATGTATATTCTACAAATTCGCTACCACAACCTACCACATCCACTACTCCTACCGCACACACCTCCCTTAATATCTTCAAAATTGTCGCTGTACCTCTAGGCTCTATGTCCCTCACCCTTATAACACTATTCCAGTCGCCCCCCAGAATGGCTACTTGAGGTAAACCCCGGAAGGCATAAATCAATTCAGACCTGACAAAATCAGACTTCTCTCTTAAGCAGGCTTCAGCTGGCATGTAAACCCCAACAAAACTAACTTGAACAGTTCCCCACCTCCCATCCATCCGTACCACCCTTCCCCCTCCCCCCACCTCCCAAGAATCTAACTCGAATGGACTACCATCCCTAATACCCACTTCCGCCCCCCCCCCTTTCAAACAGGAAGTCCGACCCACAAATAATGTATAACCCTTCAATACCAAGTCCTCTCCACCCCTAAAATTGTGTTCTTGAAAAAAAAACCACGTCTATCCTATTTCTACTTAGCATCACCTCAACCCATTTTTCTCTTGACCTCCTGTCAGAGGCCATTCATGTTCATTGTAAGACACCTGAAATTAAAGGCATCGGTTTCCCCTTCCTCTGTGGCTGCGTTCCCTCATTCTTTCCATTCCTCACTGCTGAAATGCCACTCCTCTTCCTAACTCCAGATGCAGGTTGCACACTGCAACTATTGTGGTCCCACCTTACCTTGCCATGGACAACCATTCATTTCCAACTCCTCTCCTTAGCAAAATGCTATGTATTTCAGGGTGCCTTCCCTTCTCTTTAGTTGTCCATCGCTGACCTATACCTGCTAATCAGGTCCTCACTCCAAATTACGTTAGATGTTTTGTGATATATTCTAGGTGTTGGGCTTATATGTTAATGTAACTGGACGTGACTCCTACCCACGCGAAACTCCACCTGACTCCTGCCACTACTTATACTCGTTTTCGTAGTTATCTCTGTATTATGACTGAAGAAGCCACCACCACATCCTGTCTGTGTGGTTGTTGAAATCGTCGTTTCTCACAAGCTGCAGCCATATGGTCATATGAACCACAAATCCTGCAGGTTTGCCTTTGTCCTGCATATGCCACATACACCTGCGTTTTAAAATCTGGCAGGACGACATACTTCAATCCACGCCATTTTCCCCGGGCGTTGCCCTGGCGTAAGGACGTCATTTTCCACTTCTTCTCCTGTTCTTTTCCTGGAATTACCTTTGTCCATGTCCATGTCAGCTTCCTCACCAGGCCGATGTACCTCCACTTCAACCTGCACCTCCCGTGCATCCTCACATTCACTCCTAGAGTCATCCACTGACCTTGACTTTCCATCCTTCTGTTTGTCTACAATGTCACTGTTTACAAAATCCAACACCTCACCTCCTATTAGATCACCCAGATCCTTCAAAATCTCCTCCTCCATACTGTCTCACTTACCACTCTCACTCTCCTTTGTATTGCTGTCCTCAGAAATCACTTCCACTGCGTCCTGCATCCTCCGGTGATTCCTTTCCTCATCCTCGTCAACCTCTGCACTCCAACGGGAGGGCTCCTTTCCTGCTTCCATCACCCTATGTTCCTCATCGTCCTTGCCATCCTTTCTCCGCTGCCCATCATCTATGCATGTCTCTCGTTCCTCACCACCTTTTCGCCCAACATCTCGCTGTCTCACACAATCAGCCGCAAAATGTCCTAGCTGGCCACACAGTCTGCATGTTTTAACTTGACCCTAGTAATGCACATATACCTGCGTACGAAAACATTCCATCAGTACATACGAAGGTATTGGCCTCCTTAAGCTCATTTTAAGGGAATAAGTACCCTCCAAAAGCCCAGCATAGGGCCCCTGCGCAGTCTACCCAAGTTTACTGCGTGTATAACACAATAATCCTTGAAAGCATCCCGAATATCCTCTGGACACGCTTCAAACCGCACATTATAAATCTTAACCCACCTGTAGGTAGCACACACATCCCTCAGGCAAACCTCTACACCTATGTTGACAACCATCTTCCTGTCTTGGTACTTGTCCACCACTCGCTGATACGCCTCAGTACTGGCGAATTTGACGAATATCCTCCTGCTCCCGTTCAATGATACGCCATAGAGATCTTCATAAGACACGCCATATGTGTCTTGTAGAATGGCCGTTAAGAGCACATCTTCATTTGTCTGTAGAACCGCTCCTTGCACCAAAACAACACAAACAATGTTCACTTGTCGCCGGTACGTTGCAGCCATCTTGGCTGAAAATGAAGTTTCCCAAAGCTACCGCTAGGGAGGAGCCCACACGTCCGCTCACCACCAGAGCTGGACGCGGAATATACACAACAACTATGTCATCTAGGTAAGCAGCCGTGTTTCAAGTCCTTTAATAGGCTGATGGATCAGTCTCTGGAATGATGCAGGCGAGTTTTTCATTCCAAAGGGGGTAACTGTATACTGATAATGACTTCCTTGAATTACGAAGGCAGAGATTTCTTTCGCCTTGTCTGTTAAAGGTACCTAATAGTAACCTTTAAGGAGGTCTAATTTTGATACAAAAGTAGCCTTACCCACAAAGTCAATTACGTCATCTAGACGTGGCAGAGGATAGGCATCTGCAACTGTGACCTCATTCACCTTACGGTAGTCTGTACACATTCGAAACCCTTCATCAGCTTTGTTAACAAGGATGCACGGTGAAGCCCATGGACTAGATGACTCCTCCACTAACCCATGCTCTAACAGAAATTCTACCTCCTGTTGAAGTAGCCTCTGTTTTTCAGGATTAGCTCTGTAGGGGGAGAGTTTAATAGGTTTAGAGTTTCCAACATCTACGTCATGATATCCTATTATACATTTTTCCAGCACATCCGAAAAAATATCATGATAAGACTGTAAGAGCGCAGTTAAACTAGTTACTCGATTCTTAGACAGCCCCAACATTAAAGGGCTAGGGTCCTTGAGGAGGACCAAATTGGGAAGCTTTACATTGATCTCAGAATGCAAAGAGTCAGCATCATCAGAGGCAGAGGACAGAGTTATTACTGGGACTTTATCTGGTGTATTAAAAGCTTTAATTTGCTTAATGGGGTAGGTTTTAGTTTTTGAGGTCTTGTCAAGGGGAGATACCACATAATTTACATCAGATAATTTACTTACAATTTGCATGGGTCCCGTAAATCTAGCTTTCAAGGTGTGGCCAGGTATAGGCTCCTGGATGGAAGGAGCGAAACTTTGAATTCCTGTCATACCTCTGTTTCATTGTATTCTGAGCTGCCTTTAAGTTAGCCTTAGCCAACTGACGTGCACCTGCACCCTTGAAGAAGGGTTGTGGAGGCGTCTTCTCCCATCCATCCTTCCTTGAGCACCCTTAGAGGACCTCGTATATTGTACCCAAAAATCAGCTCAAATGGACTGTACCCTGTAGACTCTTGCACAGTTTCTCTCATTGCAAATAGCAACAGAGGAAGTGATTCATCCCAGTCTGTAGGAAAATACATGCAAAAAGTTCTCATCATTGTTTTTAACGTCTGATGGAATCTTTCCAAGGCGCCTTGGAACTGAGGATGATAGGCAGTGGATAGGTTATGAACTATTCCCAGCCTAGTTAATGCTTCCCTAAATGCTTTGGCAGTGAAGTTAGTACCTTGATCACTTTGAATAGATTTATTAATTCCAAAGCAAGATATAAACTTAGTTAAGGCTTTAAGAATTGCTTTGGTGTTTATACTGAGCATAGGAACTGCCTCTGGATATCTGGTTACTCTACCCATGACTGTGAATAAATATTGATTTCCAGACTTAGACTTAAGTAGTGGACCTACACAATCTATTATTAATTCTGAAAAAGGGTCTCTATTAGCGGGAATGGGATTGAGAGGTGCCGGTTTAATGGGGTGTCCAGGTTTCCCTACCTGCTGACATTGTAGACAACAGCAGATATGATTCTTTACATCTTGCCTTAACTTTGGCCAAAATAATTCTTTTAATATTCTATACATAGATTTGGTAATTCCCAAATGGCCTCCTAAGGAAGAGTTATGGGCTATATTTAATATCTGGAATCTAAATTTTTTTGGGAACTACTAATCTATCTGTTTGCTGTCTTCCCTCCACCTCCTTACCAGTTTCAGTGCAGACCAAGTAATCGTTCTTAAGTTTATATTTGACTGGGTGATCTGAATTGGATTTACCCACGGCTGCCTTAAAAGCGAAATTCAGTGAAGAGTCTTTTCTTTGTTCCTCCCGAAAGGACAGTCCCTCGGGCATGGAAACAGACACATCTGGCAATCCTGCAACTCTGGAATAGGAAGGCTTCATCTGGGTCTGTTCACTAAATTTACGAGGCCCTGGCCAGTTTTCCTCATAAAACAAATTGGCTAGTCCGAGATAAGAGTCGTCCAAGGACGAGTTAACATTCTCATCAGACATCCCTTGGGATTTTGCCCGAGTTATGGCCAACATCGGGGAAGAATTAGTCATTATTGGTTCAGTACATTTAGTAGACTCAATGTTATTACCCAGTAATAACAGCATCTTTCATGGGGAATCCATCAGATACACCTACAGTCAAATACCCAGTGTAGTATTTACTCTGCACATATAGGTTATGAACTATTCCCAGCCTAGTTAATGCTTCCCTAAATGCTTTGGCAGTGAAGTTAGTACCTTGATCACTTTGAATAGATTTATTAATTCCAAAGCAAGATATAAACTTAGTTAGGCTTTAAGAATTGCTTTGGTGTTTATACTGAGCATAGGAACTGCCTCTGGATATCTGGTTACTCTACCCATGACTGTGAATAAATATTGATTTCCAGACTTAGACTTAAGTAGTGGACCTACACAATCTATTATTAATTCTGAAAAAGGGTCTCTATTAGCGGGAATGGGATGGAGAGGTGCCGGTTTAATGGGGTGTCCAGGTTTCCCTACCTGCTGACATTGTAGACAACAGCAGATATGGTCCAAGGACGAGTTAACATTCTCATCAGACATCCCTTGGGATTTTGCCCGAGTTATGGCCAACATCGGGGAAGAATTAGTCATTATTGGTTCAGTACATTTAGTAGACTCAATGTTATTACCCAGTAATAACAGCATCTTTCATGGGGAATCCATCAGATACACCTACAGTCAAATACCCAGTGTAGTATTTACTCTGCACATATATTTTATGTAAAGGGACAGAAAATACTGTTCCTCCAAAAGCTTCTAACCGAACTGAGGACTGCAAAGAGGTTTGTTCAGAAAGGGGTAGTACTCCCTCTCTTATAAGTGAGCAATATGCTCCAGTAGCCCTAAAGGTTCTAACTTCAGTTTTCTTTGAATGTTCCTGAAGGGATATGTGACAAGTGATACAATAGGGGGCCATCCCCTTCTCTACTTCTTTCTGAGTCATATGACTAGGGACATTATAAATTTTCCCTAATGGTTATGGGTTATTTGGGCAATTGGGCCTGATGTGGCCCGGTTTATTACAAAGGAAGCATACCACCTCAGCTTTAACTTTGGCTCCTCGCTGATTTTTTGGCTTACACCACTCTGGATACTGCCGCCTCAAATTACCATGTTGAGTAGTTTGAGGTCGTTCATCAGGTTGACCATGACTGAAGTAACGCTGCTCACCAGGTGATTTAGTTGGCTGCCGATGAGATTCACCTTCATCTTGACCTTTAGTTCTCCACTCAGGAACTTTTCTTTGACGATCTCTGCTCATACCTGGCTGTTGAGGAAAGAGATAAGACCGCTCGGACAAGGAGCGGTTAGTTTCAAAAGTATCAGTAAACCTGGCAGCTTCCATTGCAGTAGCCAACGAACGATCTTGCAAAAAGACTCGAACCTCTGGACTAACAGACTCCAGCAGGTTGTCCACCAAGATGAGCTGTACCAGATTATCAAAATCAACGACACCACTTGCTGTATAACCCCTGTGGTTTAGCGCTTCTATTTGATTATAATAATAATAATCAGCAACACCACTTGCCTTGTACCACTTTGTAAAAGCCCTGGTCTGCTGTCTTACGTTGTCAACAGCAGACTGACCCAGCTGCCTTCTGCCGAATTTGAATTCTTTCCTATACTTGGCAGGAATACATTGATAAGCCCCAAGAACAGTGGTTTTTACAATATGATAGTTACCAAAGTTGTGGTCATTTAATATAGACGTAAACTCTTGTGCCTTACCAAACAACGCAGTATGCACCAATGCCACCCAGTGAACCTCAGGCCACCATAAAGCTCGAGCCTGGTTTTCAAATGCTTCGAAAAACTGTTCAGGCTCTGCTTCAACAAAACGAGGAACAAACTGTACTGCCCTTTGTAAATTGAAGTCATCTACAGTCTGATGGAATTGTCTCCTCTCCTTCTCTTTATCAAACTCCTCCTTAGCAAATGCACGCTGTTCTTTAGTTTGTTCAAGATTGAGTCTGGATAACTCAAGCAGATTCGCCTGTATATAACCCCACTCCTGAGATTTCATGAAACTGCTGGTTTTGCTCAGTTTTGACTCTCCCATTACTTTGTAGATACCTTAATGGTGACCTATGGTTAACAGCTCCTGTCTTGGGAGAAACATGAGTCTGATATGCCATAGTTTCAGTTTGTAGTTTACTCCTTATAATATCACGCAGCTGTGAAGCCGTAAGGGTGCGTTGATATTCAATACCAATAGAACGAGCGATACACCAACAACGCTGTAGAGAGAGTTTGGGCAACTTTAATAGAGTAAACTCAGACACTAATCGTCTGACTCGAATAGGTGGCATTAACCCCCAACGTAACACTCAGTAGCTGCTATGCACGGTACGACTGCAGAATACTCACATGATAGCAAGGCTGACACGCAATAACAAAGCCAATATGCACACACAATAGCAAGGCTGACACGCAATAACAAGCCAAATTGCAGAATAGTACTCACACAATAGCAAGGCTGACCGTAGCAAAGCGAACGCAAAGATGACACACAAAATTCGTGAAGCGTTGGCAAAGCAAAAGCAATGCCAGATAGCAAGCTATCTAAATGCTCTAAGTCCAGCTCCGGGACAGGCTACAAATATTACAACCTCAGGTTCTAAGGCCTGTTATCCTGAGTGTAAAAGGGAGCTTGGATCAAAGAAACACAGTAGACAAATCTTTGAATTGTATTTCCTTCACCAAGCAATTATGATTTTTTGTATTTTCCTTCACCAAGTATATTTATAAGACTTTATACAAATATGTACACTATATACAGAGATAGTAGTATTAGTGCACGCCACGGTAGTCAAGGCAAAACAACAGCCAATAGACAGAGATGACCGTACAACAACCAGCTCAGGGAGAGATTGACAATGGCAAACATGTGAGTGGAATCCACGTCACCTTTCCCATTGCCACACCCGCACAATGATTGGTTGAACCAAGCTGTTGATTTGGTGATGAGGCCCCAAATCACCAAACCCTTAACAAAATGGTTCGCTGGTTGGTGAGGCAGCCTATGTGGGTGTGTTATCATGCTCCAAATAAGGAGGACGTACTCTTTGCATGCAACAACTTAGCTATATTATTAGGTAGGATGTAACAATTTATTCTTTGTGCTCATTGTTTGAGAGTTGAGTGACTGCCAGCCTTAGCTAACAACCTCGGTAACCAGCACTTCGCTTGTTATACTGCCGGCTTCTCTAGAGTGCTGGGCAGTAGCTGGGCGAGTCACGTGACCAGTGGCATGATCACCTGAGCTTGGAGACTGTCTTGCTTCCATTGCTCGCTCTCTCCTCTGCTGACCCTGGTTGGAGCAACACCTCACTCTTGTTCTCTCTGCTTGTTTCATCGTCATTTACACTGTTTGGTAGAGTATGTGTTCGGTGGTGTGATGAAACATACTTCTCTGGACTCTGTGTAACTCTGTTCACAGAGCATAGCCTAGACTTAGTGATTTTCCACGTTTTACTGAGGTTGTGTGTCGCATTGACACTGAGATAACTCAGGTCTCGAGCTGTAGCTTCTGACCTAATTCATTGAGACATCTGTGCACTGTCACAGTCGGGGATTTGGTTATGCTGAACCTAGATTCAGTATTAAGGGAGTTTTGTGACTATTATGGTAGATCTTCTGATGGTCCCCAGTTAGGATAGTTAGTTATTTTATCTCCTTGTTCCTGACGCTGTGTTGCTGTTTGGCGAATCAGTCGTTTTACTGGTAAACAAGCTGTTCTGATTGCCAGTTTGGTAGAGAAGTTAGCTCATGTGAGGACGTTTTGTCAATCACTGTTTAAGTTGAGTCGAGTCTTGAGACATAACGAGCTACCTGGAGCACATTCACACATACTCACTTGTATATATATATATATATATATATATATATATGTCGTGCCGATTAGGTAAAACTGGTCAATTAGCAAGAACTCATCTAAAATTAAGTCCTTTATAAAATTTTCTCTTATACGTTTAAAGATATATTTTTTTCATTTATGTTAATGTAAGAATTTATAATTTTGTACCAAGAGAAACTTTGAAAACCTACCTAACCTTATTACAACAAGCGCAATTTAATTTAGCCTAACCCAACTAAATATATTTTAGATACGTTAACATTAATTTAATAATAAACAAACACAATGAAATATATTTTTTTCGTTATGTTCAGAATGATTTTGGCGAAATTATTGCATACACAAATTTTCACTTGTCTTATATGGCAAGGTGAGCGTTGCTATTTAAGCCAAAATCGCATGTTTTACCTAATCGGCACGACATATATATATATATTATGCGATTTTGGCTTAAATAGCAACGCTCATCTTGCCATATAAGACAAGTGAAAATTTGTGTATGCAATAATTTCGCCAAAATCATTCTGAACATAACGAAAAAAAAATATTTCATTGTGTTTGTTTATTATTAAATTAATGTTAACGTATATAAAATATATTTATTTATGTTAGGCTAAATTAAATTGCGCTTGTTGTAATAAGGTTAGGTAGGTTTTCAAAGTTTCTCTTGGTACAAAATTTTAAATTCTTACTTTAACATAAATGAAAAAAATATATCTTTAAACGTATAAGAGAAAATGTTAGAAAGGACTTAATTTTAAATGAGTTCTTGCTAATTGACCAGTTTTACCTAATCGGCACGACATATATATATATATGGTGGCTAGAGCTCTCGCTTCACACACGGAGGGCCCGGGTTCAATTCCCGGCGGGTGGAAACATTTCGACGTGTTTCCTTACACCTGTTGTCATGTTCACCAGGCAGCAAATAGGTACCTGGGTTGTTAGTCAACTGGTGTGGGTCGCATCCTGGGGGACAAGATTAAGTACCCCAATGGAAATAAGACAGACAGTCCTCGATGATGCACTGACTTTCTTGGGTTATCCTGGGTGGCTAACCTTCCGTGGTTAAAAATCCGAAGAAATCTTATCTTAAATCTTATATATTAGTTTTATGTTCATAATTGCTGCCAATGTACCAGACTTTACTTTAGAGCCATATCAACTGCACCACCATCATATCAACTGCACTACCATCATATCAACTGCACTACCATCATATCAACTGCACCACCATCATATCAACTGCACCACAATCATATTAACTGCACCACCATCATATCAACTGCATTACCATCATATCAACTGCACCACCATCATATCAACTGCACCACCAACATATCAATTGCACCACCATCAAATCAACTGCACCACCATCATATCAACTGCACCACCATCATATGAACTATACCATCATCATATCAACTGCACTACCATCATATCAACTGCACCACCAACATATCAACTGCACTACCATCATATCAATTGCACCACCAACATATCAACTGCACCACCATCATATCAACTGCTCCACCATCATATCAACTGCACCACCAACATATCAACTGCACCACCAACATATCAACTGCACTACCATCATATCAATTGCATCACCAACATATCAACTGCACCACCATCATATCAACTGCACTACCATCATATCAACTGCACCACCAACATATCAACTGCACTACCATCATATCAATTGCACCACCAACATATCAACTGCACCACCATCATATCAACTGCTCCACCATCATATCAACTGCACCACCAACATATCAACTGCACTACCATCATATCAATTGCACCACCATCATATCAACTGCACCACCATCATATCAACTGCACCACCATCATATCAACTGCACTCAGATCTTGGTTAAGACCCTCAGAGGCCCTAAGGACTTAAAAGGTTTTGGTGCCCCCTTATACTATAAGTAATTCAAAATATAAACAATAATAAACCATAAAATAAAATGTTATTAATCGAAATTAAATAAAATTTACAGTAAGATGGAATTTTTTTTTTTTTTTTTTTTGTATACGTCCACTTTATTTATAGTTGAAAAGTTTTCTCCTACTTTTTTTTTAATTGCAAAATATTTGATCAGATCCTCTGTAGAGAAAATTCTCCAAGAGAGGTGGGGTATCAGCCTTTTCTGGCCTTTTCAAGGGCCCTCTATCTTAGAAAAGGGCCAGACGGTGTGTCTTTCATCCTGATCAACAACCTTAACTGGTAACAGATGTACGGACCCAACCAAGAAGTCACATACGCTTGACCAGTTGCAAGGAGTGTATGTCTGAGACATATGATGAAATGTGACTCTTTGCCATAGCAGGAAAGTTAAAGGAAACTGCTGTATTAGTTTCTTCACTTGACATTATAATCATGTGCTCCAGTGATCGAAGTATTTAGAGAACACAAGCATTTGAATTGCAAATTGTTACAGCATTTAGCAAGTGTTGAAATTGTGCTGGAGTCAGCGATGCCAAGCCCCGCTGAGGTAGGAGGCGCACGAGAGGGCAGATTGACTTAAGACACGAAAGGGACAGGAGCTGCAGCGAGGGGATTTAACCTAACAAAGGACATTAGTCGTACGCATCCGTTCTCCTAATTCAATCTCCACTAACGTCAAGAAATCAGATAAAAACTCTGTTGCAGTGTGTTTAGTGATTAAAATTGAGTATATTCAGAAGTGTGCAAAGCTTCTTATTACTGCTAAAAGACGAACGTAGAGAAACAATTGCTAGTGAACTCCATCGAAAACAAGACGGTGACTCATCAGCGTTCTACAAATCAAGACAACGTTTTCTGGGTGTGAATTAAGGGTCCGATACAAATACCCAGGTAAGTCTGCTTAGACATAGATGTCACCAGCTGCGCAGTTAGGAATACATATTTTGTTCTAGGCAGATTTATCATTCACCCGGTGAGACGAGGGTGATCCGCCCAAACACCGTAAGTAAACCACCGTTCAGTCCATTCAATGACTGATTATATGGCATACGCTCCTTAGGGGCAATATATAAAACTTACATAATTTTATACACCCATACAGCCCTGTGGGGGATGTGAACGTGTGCATCAACCAACGGCTACTGGGACGGATGGGTAGTCGTGGATGCGTCTACAAGCTAAGTATAGCTTCATTTACAGTCCACATTATCTTAGGGGTCTATTCCCCCACATCCTCAAAACTAGTCTTATGTAACACATCTGCTTCTATACTTAGTAGAGATAAGTCATCCAGCTGCCTTGTTGCAGTGTTAAGTCATCCAGCTGCCTTGTTGCAGTGTTGTTAAGTCATCCAGCTGCATTGTTGCAGTGTTAAGTCATCCAGCTGCATTGCTGCAGTGTTGTTAAGTGTTACGGGTATGCCCTTGCCCAACATTTTATATTGTGTATATTTTATTATCATTATGATATATTTGAGATATTTCCGTTATTAGCTAAAACGAAAATGTCTTACTTTATACTATTATTTGATTTAGCTATGTGTTAGGTAGGATGTAACCTTATTATTTTATATGCTAGTCCTTGTTTACTGTACTGTTCATGTAGTGGGAGACCACTAGTCATACTACAGGTCACTTGTTTAGGTAGTGGCAGGTCTCCCCCCTAAAGTCACGTGACCTACATGACGTTAGTTTACCAAGCATTGGTACTCGTCAGTAGGTTCACACACCCTCTCCTGACAACAAGTAGGTTCACACCCTCTCCTGTATACGAGTTGAATTTCACTCTGTCTATAGATATGTTCTCTTCTGAGTTCATTCAACCTTGAAGTCCGTGTTATTGTTTGTTTGCAATCGTGTCATTACGATTAGTAATTAGGGATTTTACTGTATGAGTCTTTGAGTCACAAGATGTTATATATATATATTGCAAAAAGAGAAACTTCAGATCATATGTTAAATTATATGAATAATCGTATATTAAATGTAACAATTTTACTTAGTGCTGATCAATCTCCTAAAAATACTCTAGTACAAATATGATTTTCTATGACTAGGAAACTAGCAAAGCTTAATTTAAATAACTTGTTACGAGGGGGCCAAAACAGGCCCCCAGATTAAGGCCCTGATAGTAACATTAAGTCACTCAGCTGCCTTGTTGCAGTGTTGTTAAGTCATCCAGCTGCCTTGTTGCAATGTTGTTAAGTCATCCAGCTGCCTTGCTGCAGTGTTATGTCACCCAGCTGCCTTTTTGCAATGTTGTTAAGTCATCTAGCTGCCTTGTTGCAGTGTTGTTAAGTCATCCAGCTGCATTACTGCAGTGTTGTTAAGTGTTACGGGTATGCCCTTGCCCAACATTTTATATTGTGTATATTTTATTATCATAATGATATATTGGAGATATTTCCGTTATTAGCTAAACGAAAATGTCTTACTTTATACTATTATTTTATTTAGCTATCCTCAAAACTAGTCTTATGTAACACATCTGCTTCTATACTTAGTAGAGATAAGTCATCCAGCTGCCTTGTTGCAGTGTTAAGTCATCCAGCTGCCTTGCTGCAGTGTTATGTCACCCAGCTGCCTTCTTGCAATGTTGTTAAGTCATCCAGCTGCCTTGTTGCAGTGTTGTTAAGTCATCCAGCTGCCTTGTTGCAGTGTTGTTAAGTCATCCAGCTGCCTTGTTGCAGTGTTGTTAAGTCATCCAGCTGCCTTGTTGCAGTGTTGTTAAGTCATCCAGCTGCCTTGTTGCAGTGTTGTTAAGTCATCCAGCTGCATTGCTGCAGTGTTATGTCATCCAGCTGCCTTCTTGCAATGTTCTTAAGTCATCCAGCTGCCTTGTTGCAGTGTTAAGTCATCCAGCTGCCTTGTTGCAGTGTTAAGTCATCCAGCTGCCTTGTTGCAGTGTTGTTAAGTCATCCAGCTGCCTTCTTGCAATGTTGTTAAGCCATCCAGCTGTCTTGCTGCAATGTTGTTAAGCCATCCAGCTGCCTCGTTGCAGTGTTATGTCATCCAGTTGCCTTGTTGCAGTGTTGTTAAGCCATCCAGCTGCCTTCTTGCAATGTTGTTAAGTCATCCAGCTGCCTTGTTTCAGTGTTGTTAAGTGCAGCCTTGTTGCAGTGTTAAGTCATCCAGCTGCCTTCTTGCAGTGTTGTTAAGTCACCCAGCTGCCTTGTTGCAGTGTTGGTAAGTCATCCAGCTGCCTTGTTGCAGTGTTGGTAAGTCATCCAGCTGCCTTGTTGCAGTGTTGTTAAGTCATCCAGCTGCCTTGTTGCAGTGCTGTTAAGTCATCCAGCTGCCTTGTTGCAGTGTTGTTAAGTCATCCCGCTGCCTTGTTGCATTGTTAAGTCATCCAGCTGCCTTGTTGCAGTGTTGTTTTAATTGTAATTTTAATAAACTTCAACTTAGAAAATCAACGCTCACTGAGCAATTTGTGACCAATAATATGTACATTTGGAAAGGCAACTCAACATTGTCTTCAACAATAGTTGTATAAAGTTGAACATGACTGAATCTTGTTACATTTTTTGTTGCACTAAACTTATGGCGCAGATATAAGTAAAACTGCTGAAGCTCAACTGAGAAATTTAGTGTTGAAATCCTCTAGGTCAACATCAATCAGCTTTTGACAACACTGAGAATACCTTTCAGTTTCAGTAGATGATGAAGTGACATTATGTGGCACATCATTTAGAAAACCTCTTTGCTGTTTCTTTGTATATCTCTCCTTTTGTTCACATCTCAGTTTCAAGTTTGTCAATAATTGTGTAAAACATGGTGACAGAAAATTTATCTCTGGCATTTAGATATACTTCTGGTGCGTCTCCATCACTGGCAACTTTCTTTCTGATACGTTTGGGAGTTTGTGTTGCCTTGTAATCAACATCTGGTAGCATTTCTTCGTAGCTGCTTCAGATCTTTCAATTGTATCTGCTGAAGTGCACAGTTGGTCAGCTAATGATCCATAAAGATCTGCACATGATTTTAAGTTCACAACCTCATTTTGCAGACCTTGACTTAATCTATGAAAATTTTCCAAATTTTCATTCCAAAATTCAACAAAAAAAAAAACAATTATAGCTCTTGCATCTTATTTGCAATATTATTTGCTTCTATTCTAGTATCTCCCTTTCGTAACTGGTCGCTGGCTATACATTCTAACGTTACTAAAATTTCAGGGAACGATTTCAAAATTGCTGCTGTTGCCATAGCATGTGCCTCCCATCTGTTATCAAAAAGTGTTGTCATAGCATGTGCCTCCCATCTGTTATCAGATTGTTGCCAAACCATGTGACTTCCATCTGGTATCAGAGAGTGTTGCCATAGGATGTGCCTTCCACCTGGTATCAGAGAGTGTTCCCATAGCATGTGCCTCCCACCTAGTATCAGAGTATTTCCATAGCATGTGCCTCCCATCTGGAATCAGAGAGTTTTGCCATAGCATGTGCCTCCCACCTGTTATCAGATAGTGTTGCCAAAGCATGTGCCTCCCATCAGGTATCAGAGAGTGTTGCCATAGCATGTGCCTTCCATCTGGTATCAGAGAGTTTGCAATAGCACATGCCTCCCATCTGGTATCAGAGGTGTTGCCATAGCATGTGCCTCCCACCTGTTATCAGAGAGTGTTGCCATAGCATGTGCCTCCGTCTGTTATCAGAGAGTGTTGCCATAGCACATGCCTCCTATCTGGTATCAGAGTTGTTGCCATAGCATGTGCCTCCCATCTGTTATCAGAGTGTTGCCATAGCACATGCCTCCCATCTGGTATCAGAAAGTGTTGCCAAAGCATGTGCCTTCCATCTGGTATCAGAGAGTTTGTCATAACATATGCCTCCCATCTGGTATCAGAGAGTGTTGCCATAGCATGTGCCTCCCATCTGGTATCAGAGAGTGTTGCCATAGCATGTGATTCCCATCTGGTATCAGAGAGTGTTGCCATAGCATGTACCTTCATCTGGTATCAATGAGTTTGCCATAGCATATGCCTCCCATCTCGTATCAGAGAGTGTTGCCATAGCATGTGCCTCCCATCTGTTATCAGAGAGTGTTGCCAAAGCATGTGCCTTCCATCTGGTATCAGAGAGTGTTGCCATAGCATGTGTCTTCCATCTGTTATCAGAGAGTGTTGCTACAGCATGTCCCTCCCATCTGGTATCAGAGAGTGTTGCCATTGCATATTCCTCCCATCTGGTATCAGAGAGTGTTGCCAAAGCATGTGCCTCCCATCTTGTATCAGAGAGTGTTGCCATAGCATGTGTCTTCCATCTGTTATCAGAGAGTGTTGCTATAGCATGTCCCTCCTATCTGGTATCAGAGAGTGTTGCCATAGCATATGCCTTCCATCAGGAATCAGAGAGTGTTGCCATAGCATGTGCCTTCATCTGGTATCAATATGTTTCCCATAGCATATTCCTCCCATCTGGTATCAGAGAGTGTTGCCATTCCATATGCCTCCCATCTGGTATCAGAGTTGCCATAGCATGTGCCTCCCATCTGTTATGAGAGAGTGTTGCCATAGCATGTGCCTTCATCTGGTATCAATAAGTTTGCCATAGCATATTCCTCCCATCTGGTATCAGAGAGTGTTGCCAAAGCATGTGCCTCCCATCTTGTATCAGAGAGTGTTGCCATAGCATGTGTCTTCCATCTGTTATCAGAGAGTGTTGCCATAGCATGTCCCTCCCATCTCGTATCAGAGAGTGTTGCCATAGCATATGCCTTCCATCAGGAATCAGAGAGTGTTGCCATTGCATATGCCTCCTATCTGGTATCAGAGAGTGTTGCCATGGCATGTGCTTTCCATCTGGTATCAGATAATGTTGTCATAGAATGTGTCTCTCATCTTGTATCAGAGAGTGTGTCCATAGCATGTGCCTGCCATCTGTTATCAGAGAGTGTTGCCAAAGCATGTGCCTCCCATCTGGTATCAGAGAGTGTTGCCATAGCATGTGCCTGCCATCTGTTATCAAAGAGTGTTGCCAAAGCATGTGCGTTCCATTTAGTATCAGAGAGTGTTGCCATAGCATGTCTCCCATCTTGTATCAGAGAGTATTACAATAGCATGTGCCTCCCATCTGGTATCAGAGTGTGTTGCCATAGCATGTACCTCCCATTTGGTATCAGAGAGTTTTGCCATAGAATGTGCCTCCCATCTGTTATCAAAGAGTGTTGCCAAAGCATGTGCCTTCCATCTTGTATCAGAGAGTGTTGCCATAGCATTTACCTTCCATCTCGTATCAGAGAATTTGCCATAGCCTATGCCTCCAATCTGGTAAGAGAGTGTTTCCATAGAATGTGCCTTCCATCTGTTATCAGTGTTGCCATAGAATGTGCCTCCTATCTGTTATCAGAGAGTGTTGTCATAGTATGTGCCTCCCATCTGGTATCAGTGATGCCATAGCATGTGCCTCTCATATGTTATCAGAGAGTGTTGCCAAGAATGTGCCTCCCATCTGGTATCAGAGAGTGTTGCCATAGCATGGGTCTTTCATCTGTTATCAGAGAGTGTTGCCATAGCATGTCCCTCCCATCTGGTATCAGAGAGTGTTGCCATAGCATATGCCTTCCATCAGGAATCAGAGAGTGTTGCCATTGCATATGCCTCCTATCTGGTATCAGAGAGTGTTGCCAAAGCATCTGCCTTCCATCTGGTATCAGAGAGTGTTGCCATAGCATGTGCTTTCCATCTGGTATCAGATAATGTTGTCATAGCATGTGTCTCTCATCTTGTATCAGAGAGTGTTGCCATAGCATGTGCCTGCCATCTGTTATCAGAGAGTGTTGCCAAAGAATGTGCCTCCCATCTGGTATCAGAGAGTGTTGCCATAACATGTGCTTTCCATTTGGTATCAGAGAGTGTTTCCATATCATGTCCCTCCCATCTAGTATCAGAGAGTGTTGCCATAGCATGTACCTTCCATCTGGTATCAGAGAATTTGCCATAGCATATGCTTCCCATCTGGTATCAGAGAGTGTTGCCATATCATGTGCCTTCCATCTGTTATCAGAGAGTGCTGCCATAGCATATGCCTCCTATCTGGTATCAGAGAGTGTTGTCATAGCATGTGCCTCCGATCTATTATCAGAGAGTGTTGACATAGCATGTGCCTTCTATCTGTTATCAGAGAGTGTTGCCAAAGCATGTGCCTTCCATCTTGTACCAGAGAGTGTTGCCATAGCATGTGCCTCCCATCTGGTATAAGAGAGTGTTGCCATAGCATGTTCCTTACATCTTGTATCAGAGTTGCCATAGCATGTGCCTTCCATCTGGTATCAGAGAGTGTTGCCATAGCATGTGCCTCCCATCTGGTATCAGAGAGTGTTGCCATAGCATGTGCCTTCCAACTGGTATCAGAGAGTGTTGCCATACTATGAGACTCCCATCTGGTATTAGAGTGTTTCCTTAGCATGTTCTTTCCATCTGGTATCAGAGAGTGTTGCTTTAGCATGTGACTTCCATCTGGTATCAGAGAGTGTTGCCATAGCATGGGCCTTCCATCTGGTATCAGAGATTGTTGTCATAGCATGTGCCTCCCATCTGGTATCAGAGAGTGTTGTCATAGCATGTGCCTCCCATCTGGTATCAGAGAGTGTTGCCATAGCATGAGCCTCCCATCTGGTATCAGAGTGTTGCAATAGCATGTTCCTTCCATCTGGTATCAGAGAGTGTTGCCAAAGCATGTTCCTTCCATCTCGTGTCAGAGTGTGTTGCTATAGCATGTGCCTTCTATCTTGTATCAGAGTTGCCATAACATGTTCCTCCCATCAGTTATCAGAAAGTGTTGCCATAGCATGTGCCTTCATCTGGTATCAATAAGTTTGCCATAGCATATGCCTCCCATCTGGTATCAGAGAGTGTTGTCATAGCATGTGCCTCCCATCTGTTATCAGAGAGTGTTGCAATAGCATGTGCCTCCCATCTGGTATCAGTGTTGCCATAGCATGTACCTCCCATCTGTTATCAGAGTTTCCATAGCATATGCTTCCAATCTGGTATCAGAGAGTGTTGCCATAGCATGTGCCTCCCATCTTGTATCAGAGAGTGTTGCCATAGAATGTGCCTGCCACCTGGTATCAGAGAGTGTTGCAATAGCATTTGCTTTCCATCTGGTATCAGAGTATTGCAATAGCATATGTCTCCCATCTTGTATCAGAGAGTGTTGCCATAGCATGTGCCTCCCATCTGGTATCAATGAGTTTGCTATAGCATATACCTCCAATCTGGTATCAGAGAGTGTTGTTATAGCATGTGCCTCCCATCTGGTATCAGAGAGTGTTGTTATAGCATGTGCCTCCCATCTGTTATCAGAGAGTGTTGCCATAACATGTGTCTCCCATCTGTTATCAGTGATGCCATAGCATGTGCCTCCCATCTGTTATCATAGAGTGTTGCCATAACATGTGTCTCCCATCTGTTATCAGTGATGCCAAAGCATGTGCCTTCCATCTGGTACCAGAGAGTGTTGCCATAGCATGTTCCTTCCATCTTGTATCAGAGAGTGTTGCCATAGCATGTGCCTTCTATCTGGTATCAGAGAGAGTTGCCATAGTATGTGCCTCCCATCTGGTATCAGATAGTGTTGTCATAGCATGTGCCTCCCATCTGTTATCAGAGAGTGTTGCCATAGCATGATTCTCCCATTTTGTATCAGAGTGTTGCCTTAGCATGTGCCTTCCATCTGTTATCAGAGTGTGTTGCCAAAGCATGTGCCTCCCATCTGGTATCAGAGAGTGTTGCAATAGCATGTGCCTCCCATCTGTTATCAGAGAGTGTTGCCATAACATGTGTCTCCCATCTGTTATCAGTGATGCCATAGCATGTGCCTCCCATCTGTTATCAGAGAGTGTTGGCAAAGCATGTGCCTTCCATCTGGTAGAGAGTGTTGTCATAGCATGTTCCTTCCATCTTGTATCAGAGAGTGTTGCCATAGCATGTGCCTTCCATCTGGTATCAGAGAGAGTTGCCATAGTATGTGCCTCCCATCTGGTATCAGAGAGTGTTGTCATAGCATCTCCATCTGGTATCGAGAGTGTTCATAGCATTGCCTCCATCTGGTATCAGAAGTGTTGCCATAGCATGTGCCTCCCATCTGGTATCAGAGAGTGTTGCAATAGCATGTGCCTTCCATCTGGTATCAGAAAGTGTTGCTCTAGCATGTGCCTCCCATCTGGTATCAGAGAGTTTTGCCATAGCATGTGCCTTCCATCTGGTATCAGAGAGTGTTGCCATAGCATGTGCCTAGAGATCGTGTACAAGGTACACAAATTTTCAAGAATGTCATTACAGAATTCTCCTCCATTATTCACTGTAGAAATGTCTCACACACACAATTGTCTGTAACAGAAAATTATCTCTACTGCTGATCTGTTGATTGAAGTCTTGAACCGGAGGTGGTGTTTTGGGGAAGGTGAAGACGGTGGTGGGGGTGGTGGGAGTCTCGTAACTGGCGACGTCAACAATCACTATAAGAAGAATGAGCTTATCTCGGTGACTTACACACTTACTCTTTGTAAAGGTGGCGCTTAGGTGAAACACAGGTGAAATACAGGTGAATTACAGCTCTTGACCCAGTGTACAATAAGGGTGAAAATACCCAATGGTGGAGAGTGCCACAAGGGGTTGTGAGTGGTGGTGAGTGGGGGGTCGGTGGAGCGCTGAGTGAATGGCGTCCCAGCGCGGGTGGCTTGCACACTCCACAGCACTGGCACTTGATTTTAAGCTGGGATGGCTTAAATTACCCACAAATATCACAGTGATGGTAAATACCACTGTTAGGACCTGGGCAAGTCTAGTGTCTGTGTCGCCCAGGCCAGCAACAAAGTAACAGAACTGAACATCCTGGTGTAAAAGAAATCATAAAGGGTTCAATAGGAAATCTTCACAATGCTTCTTTCTGGTTTCTATTAATTTTCTTAATAAACCATAGAAAGGTTTTATATTGAGTATTTAAAATGGTGACACCGTAAAATGGAGTACTTACAAATAATTAAAACTAAGTCCACTTAATAATGTAGTGTACAATACACAATGTTCTTTCTTATTTATAACACTAAATGGCTCTAGAATCGCAAGACATTCCATTCACTTAACATAACACTTTGCTTGACTCAACCCCAATGAGTCAGAAGGCATAACACTTATTTAATAATTCACTAGTGCCGTAGCGAATCTAGAACGCAGAATATTCATAACTCTCTCAATTAGTAACAACTTTCAGAACAATCAATGAGAATAAGCATGTTCTACACTTAAAGAAGTTTTCCAATGAATCTGTTTACCAGGACTATCTTACAGTCCTCTTTAAGACTATGTCGCTTAAACTTGCTTCTGCCAGAACTAGAGACAAACTCCAGTGTCTCCAATACAGCAACACTCGCACTAGCTCCGACCAGCGTTAGAGACAAACTCCAGCGTCTCCATTACTGCAGCAACACACTTCAAGGTGCTGGAGGCTCACTAGGGAACCTCACGAGGGCCAGAAGACTTAATCCAGGAATCGAGGTGCTTCTTAGGAAATGCTTTAGTGTTAATACTGCGCATAGGAACTGCCTCTGGATATCTAGTTACTCTAACCATGATTGTGAATAGGTATTGATTTCCAGACTTAGCTTTAGGTTGTGGACCTACACAACCTAGTATTAATTCTGAAAAAGGGTCTCCATTAACAGGAATGGGATGGAGAGGTGCAGGTTTAATTGGGTGTCCAGGTTTCCCTACCTGCTGACATTCTGGACAACAGCGAATATGATTCTTTACATCTTGCCTTAACTTTGGCCAAAATTCTTTTGTTATTCGGTATTGAGTTTTGGTAATTCCCAAATGGCCTCCTAAAGAAGAGTTATGGGCTATTTTTAGTATCTGAGACCTAAACTTTCTGGGAACCACTAATTTATCTGTTTGCTGTTTTCCCTCCACCTCCTTACCAGTTTCAGTGCAGACTAAGTAATTATTTTTTAAGAGATATTTGACCGGGTGACCCGAAGTGGATTTACCCATAGCTGCCTCAAAAGCAGAGTTTAGTGAGGAGTCTTTCCATTGTTCCTCCCGAAAGGACAGTCCTTCAGGCATGGAAACAGAGACCTCTGGCAATCCTGCAACTCTGGAATAGGAAGCCTTGATCTGGGGCTGTTCACTAAATTTACGAGGCTCTGGCCAGTTTTCCTCGCAAAACAAATTGGTCAGTCCGAGATCAGAGTCGTCCAAGGACGAGTTAACATTCTCATCAGACATCACTTTGGATTGTGCCCGAGTTATGGCCAACATCGGGGAAGAATTAATCGTTATGGGTTCTATACATTTAGTAGACTCAATGTTATTATCCAGTAATAGCATTGCATCCTTCATAGGAAATCCCTCTGAGACACCAACAGTCAAAAACCCAGTGTAGTATTTACTCTGCACATAGATTTGATGTAAAGGGACAGAAAATACTGCTCCTCCAAAAGCTTCTAACAGAACTGAGGACTGCAAAGAGGTTTGTTCAGAAAGAGGAAGTACTCCCTCTCTTATAAGTGAGCAATATGCACCAGTATCCCTAAAGATTCTAACTTCCTTTTTCTCTGAATGTTCCTGAAGGGCTATATGACAAGTGCTATAATAGGGGGCCATCCCCTTCTCTACTTCTTCCTGGGACATATTATTAGGGATATTAGAAATTTTCCCAAATGGTTGGGGTTTACTTGGACAATTGGGCCTGATGTGGCCAGGCTTGCCACAGTTGTAACATACCATCTCAGCTTTAACTTTGGCACCTCGTTGATTTTGTGGCTTACGCCACTCTGGATACTGCCGCTTCGAATCACCATGTTGAGTAGTTTGAGGTCTTTCACCAGGTTCACTTGGAGTGAAGTAACGCTGCTCACCAAGTGATTTAGTTGGCTGCTGACGAGATTCACCTTCATCTTGACCTTTAGTTCTCCACTCAGAAACTTTTCTTTGACGATCTCTGCTCATACCTGGCTGTTGAGGAAAGAGATAAGACCGCTCGGACAAGGAGCGGTTAGTTTCAAAAGTATCAGCCAACCTGGCAGCTTCCATTGCAGTAGCCAACGAACGATCTTGCAAAAAGACTCGAACCTCTGGACTAACAGACTCCAGAAGGTTGTCCACCAAGATGAGCTGCTTCAAATTTTCAAAATCAGCGACACCACTTGCCTTGTACCACTTTGTAAAAGCCCTGGTCTGATGTCTCACAAAGTCAACGTAAGACTGACCCAACTGCCTTCTGCCGAGTTTGAATTCTTTCCTATACTTGGCAGGAATACATTGATAAGCCCCAAGAACAGTGGTTTTCACAAATGCTATAGTTACCAAAGTCATTATTTCCCAAGATGGAGGTAAATTCTTGTGCCTTACCAAACAACGCAGTATGCACCAGTGACGCCCAATGAACCTCAGGCCACCCTAAAGCTCGAGCCTAGTTTTCAAATGCTTCGAAAAACTGTTCAGGCTCTGCTTCAACAAAACGAGGAACAAACTGTACTGCCCTTTGCAAATTGAAGTCATCTAGTCTGATGGAATTGCCTCCTCTCCTTCTCTCTATCAAACTCCTCCTTAGCAAATGCACGCTGTTCTCTAGTTTGTTCAAGAGTGAGTCTGGCTAGTTCAAGCGCCAGTGAACCAGACTCACCTGTCGATAACCCCACACCTGCGACTTGCTGGTTTTGCTCAGGAGTTTTGTCTCTCCCATTTTGTAGAAACCTTAATGGTGACCTACGGTTAACAGCTCCTGTAGAGGGAGAAACATGAGACTGATATGCCATAGTTTCAGTTTGTAGTTTACTCCTTATATCACGCAGCTGCGCAGCAGTAAGGGTACGCTGGTATTCAACATCAATAGAACGAGCGATACGCCAACAACGCTGTAAAGAGAGTTGAGGCAACTTTTGTAGAGTGAACTCAGACACTAACCATCTGACTCGAATAGGTGGTATTAACCCTGAACTTAACACGCTGTAGCGCTATGCACGGTACGACTGCAGGTTACTCACACGATAGCAGAGCAGACACGCAATAGCAAAGCCAATATGCACACACACGATAGCAAGGCTGACACGCAATAACAAATCAAATTGCAGATACTCACAATAGCAGCTGAAGCGTTGGCAAAGCATAAGCAATGCCAGATAGCAAGCTATCTAGATACAAGACTAGCTCCTGCGCGAACTTCAACTCTAGGCTCAACTCCTGCTCTAAGTCTCCAAATTCAGCTCCGGGACAGGCTACCCATATTACAACCTCAGGTTCAATGGCCTGTTAGCCTGAGTGTAAAAGGTAGCTTGGAGCAAAGAAACACAGTAGAAAATGCTTTGAATTTGTATTTCCTTCACCAAGCAGTTAGATAAATATATAAGACTTTTGTCTTTTCCTTCACCAAGTAAATAGAAAAGTGCTTTTTACACATATGTACACTATATACAGACAAAGTAGTATTAGTGCACGCCACAGTTGTCAAGGCAAAACAGCAGCCAAAAGACAAACAACCTTCCACTGCGAGTGGTATCCACGTCACCTTTGTCATTGTTAAACTCGCATTTTAATTGGCTGAACCGAGTCGTTGATTTGATGATGGGGCCCCATCGCCAAACCCTTAACGATGGTTCCCTGGTTGGAGGGGAGCCTATGTGGGTGTGTTTAACATGCTCCGAATAAAGGTTACATACACAACAATACCTCAACATTTCAATCAGTCATACACAACAATACCTCAACATTTCACTCAGTCATACACAACAATACCTCAACATTTCACTCAGTCACACACAACAATACCTCAACATTTCACTCAGTCATACACAACAATACCTCAACATTTCACTCAGTCATACACAACAATACCTCAACATTTCACTCAGCCATACACAACAATACCTCAACATTTCACTCAGTCATACACAATAATACGTACACATGATACTCACCCATACACACTAACATGTACACGTGACGCTCATATACGTTATAAGCATTCATACATAATAACATGTACACATGACATTCATCAACACACATGTACACATGACACCCATACGCAATAACACGTAAGCATTACATTCATTCATACATAATAACATGTACACATGACACACAGTCCTCCACAAGTGTCACAAACGTGTCACATCTTTATATATTCACAAGTTTCACAAAGAATGTCGTCAAAATACTGTAAACCAACATTCTTTGTCTTATATATTCTGAATGTTGAAGAACATAAATACTTCCTTATTTTCCTAACATAGCCTCTACTACATTGTTTAATTTTAACCACCATGTGTGCGAGCACAGGTGTGTCTATGAGAATGTGTACACATGTATGTGTGCATGAATGTTCATGGCAGGGGTTTGGAGGGAGATGTATGTGTGTGACCTCATACATGTTAGAGAGAGAATTGTGTACATTGTTGTTTGTATGTGTGTGTATTTGTAATACCTGGGATTGTGTGTGTGTTTTATGCATGTAAGTGTATGTGTAATGGTGTATGTGTAAGGTGCGTGTGTTGAAACGTATAAATGTTTGTGAAAATACTTGTATATGTGTATGTTTGTGCGCTTGTTAGTCTTTGAGTGACTAATGAAAAAGATGAATAAATAAATAAAAATAAAATCAGTGTAATATTTAATACAGTTTTGATGGAGGTGGACAAGTTCTTCAACACTTGGACAATCATCTACATAAAGTAAAACATTCACAAATACTTTTAAACTGCTAAATAAGCAAAACAAAACTCGTACTAAGTATAAATTCATAGTGTAACATAAAAGGATTGCCAAAATTATTTTTAAGTAGCCTCTCCTGGGTGGGCGAGCTGTGTTGCAGCTTGGTCTGGTCTAGCTGGTGTACGGTCGTGGCTGTCTTGGTGGGTGTAATTACTGGACGCAGTTTTCTGTGTGTCATCTCCAGTAATTCCACCCACCTGGACAGTCTCTACCGTAGGCCAGCTAGACAAGACCAATTTTCCACCCAGCAAGGTCACTGGGGGTGGCAACCGCTGACTCTGAGGAAGTGGGGAAGGGAGTCCACCTGAGGTGACACAAGTGGACTCCTGGAGACACTGATCCGGGAAAGGCACCACCGACCTTAGGTAAGTGGGGAAAGGGAGACATCCGGGAGCGAACGGATGGATTCCTGGATACATGAACTTGGGGAAGGTTGTTATTGAGGCTGACCCTTGGTAAGTGGGGAAGGGGAGACATCCGGCGGTAGACAGATGGATTCCTGGATACATGAACCTGGGGAAGCCAAGAATACTGCTGACTTTGGGGATGTGGGGAAGGGAGTCCACCTGAGGTGACACATGTGGACTCCTTGAGACACTGATCCGGGGAAGGCACCGCCGACCTTAGGTAAGTGGGGAAGGGGAAACATCCGGGAGTGAACGGATGGATTCCTGGACACATGAATCTGGGAAAGGCAAGAATACAGGTTGTTGAGGCTGACCTTGGGGAAGTGAGGAAGGGGAAACATCCGGAGGCAGACGGATGGATTCCTGGATACATGAACCTGGGGAAGGCTGAGGCTGGAAGGTAGAGAGAGAGAGAGGCGAGGCTGACCTTAGGGAAGTGAGGAAGGGGAGACATCCGGGGGCCCACGGATGGATTCCTGGAACCACTGGTCTCCACGTGGCAAGGTCTGGTAACTCAGAGATAACTCTGAGGCTGACAGTGGTCGCAAATAATAATTTTACGATTATTATTATTATTATTATTAATTGTAATTCATGATTTGCTAATTTGGATTCAAAAGCGTCGATCATGTTCCCTGACAGAAGCCACGGTGGTGTTATTCCCTCTCCAGCCTCCCTGACAGTAGCCACGGTGGTGTTATTCCCTCTCCAGCCTCCCTGACAGTAGCCACGGTGGTGTTATTTCCTCTCCAGCCTCCCTGACAGAAGCCACGGTGGTGGTATTCCCACTCCAGCCTCCCTGACAGTAGCCACGGTGGTGGTATTACCACTCCAGCCTCCCTGACAGTAACCACGGTGGTGGTATTACCACTCCAGCCACCCTGAAAGTAGCCACGGTGGTGGTATTACCACTCCAGCCTCCCTGACAGTAGCCACGGTGGTGGTATTACCACTCCAGCCTCCCTGACAGTAGCGAAAAAAAAAAAAAAAAAAAAAAAAAAAAAAAAAAAAAAAAAAAAAAAAAAAAAAAAAAAAAAAAAAAAAAAAAAAAAAAAAATTTTTTTTTTTTTTTTTTTTTTTTTTTTTTTTTTTTTTTTTTTTTTTTTTTTTTTTTTTTTTTTTTTTTTTTTTTTTTTTTTTTTTTTTTTTTTTTTTTTTTTTTTTTTTTTTTTTTTTTTTTTTTTTTTTTTTTTTTTTTCTTTTGTGTTCTGTTCTGTACTGCTTCTGTGTTACTGTACTGTTCTTTGTTTACTGTTCTGTATTGTTCTTCTGTTTACTGTATGTTCTTCTGTGTTACTGTATGTTCTTCTGTGTTACTGTTCTTATTGTTCTTTTTGTTACTGATGTTTTATGTGTTACTGTTCTGTATTGTTCTTCTGTTTATTACTGTTCTTATGTGTTACTGTTCTGTATTGTTCTTCGGTTTGTACTGTTCATCTGTGTTACTGATGTTCTTCTGTGTTTTGACTGTTATTTTGTGGT
>WNWK01023141.1:0-31475 GCA_009830355.1 Cherax destructor
TTTTTAATGGGATTTTTAAAAATATGTAAATAAATAATAAATATTCAAAAATGCTATAAAACTTCATTTTATTGCATTTTTGACTATTTAAGGCATTTTCAAGGATTTTTAAAAACTATTTTTTTAGATAAAATACACCTATGAGTAAGCTTCCTAAAGAAAATCATAAAATTTGGCTTGCTTTTCCAATAAATTTCAATTGCAGTAGAAATTCTATTTAAAAGTGTGATAATATATGTATTTTAGCTAAAATGAGTTTTGCCAGAGAAGCCTCAAACCGCTCTAAATCGTCGAAATATGCAATAAAATACCATTTTAGCACATTTTTATGATATTTTAATGTTTCATGTATTTTTGAAAATAATATGAAAATTCTATAATAATATTCATTTTTAAATATTTTAATGGGATTTTTTAAAAATATGTAAATAATAATAAATATTCAAAATGCAATAATACGTTATTTTATTGCATTTTTGACGATTCAAGGCATTTTCAAGGAATTTCTGAAAAAAAAATTTTTAGATAAAATATACCTATGAGTAAACTTCCTAAAAGAAAATCATAAAATATTGCTTACTTTTCCCATAAATTTCAATTTCAGTAGAAATTTTATTTAAAAGTGTGATAATCTAAGTATTTTAGCTAAAAAATGAGTTTTGCCAGAAAAGCACTCAAACCGCTCTAAAACGTCGAAATATGCAATAAAATACAATTTTAGCACATTTTTCAGAGCTTTTTAATGATTCATGTATTTTTGGAAAATAATATGAAATATTGTATAATAATATACGATTTTTATAGTTTTTTAATGGGATTTTTTAAAAATATGTAAATAATTAATAAATAATAAAAAATGCTATAAAACTTGATTTTAATGCATTTTTTGACGATTTAGGGCATTTTCAAAGATTTTGTGAAAAACTTTTTAGATAAAATAACCTATGAGTAAGGTTCCTAAAAGAAAATCATAAAATTTTCTTACTTTTCCCATAAATTTCAAATGCAGTAGAAAGTCTATTTAAAAGTTTGATAATCTAAGTATTTTAGCTAAAAAATGAGTTTTGCCAGAAAAGCACTCAAACCGCTCTAAAACGTCGAAATATGCAATAAAATACCATTTTAGCACATGAAATATTCAATAAAAGTATTGATTTTTATAGATTTTTAATGGGATTTTTTAAAAATATATAAATAATATATAAATATTCAAAAATGCTATAAATCGTTATTTTTAGCATTTTTTGACGATTCATTGTATTTTTAAGGATTTTCTGAAAAAAACTATTTTTTTCGATAAAATATACCTCAAAAAAAAAAAAATTCGCTTACTTTTCCCATAAATTTCAATTGCAGTAGAAATTGTATTTAAAAGTTTGAAAATCTTAGTATTTTAGCTAAAAAATGAGTTTTGTCAGAAAAGCACTCAAACCGCTCTAAAACGTCGAAATATGCAATAAAATACCATTTTAGCATATTTTTCTGAGCTTTTTAATGTTTCATGTATTTTCGAAAATAATATGAAATATTCTATAAAAATATTGATTTTTATAGGTTTTTATTGGGATTTTTTAAAAATATATAAATAATATATAAATATTCAAAAATGCTATAAATCGTTATTTTATTGCATTTTTTGACGATTCATTGTATTTTTAAGGATTTTCTGAAAAAACTATTTTTTCTATAAAATATACCCTAAAAAAAAAAAAAAAAAATTTCGCTTACTTTTCCCATAAATTTCAATTGCAGTAGAAGTTGTATTTAAAAGTTTCAAAATCTTAGTATTTTAGCTAAAAAATGAGTTTTGTCAGAAAAGCACTCAAACCGCTCTAAAACGTCGAAATATGCAATAAAATACCATTTTAGCATATTTTTCAGAGCTTTTTAATGTTTCATGTATATTTGGAAAATCATAGGAAATATTGTATAATAATATACGATTTTTATAGTTTTTTAATGGGATTTTTTAAAAATATGTAAATAATTAAAAAAATTCAAAATGCTTTAACACTTGATTTTATTGCATTTTTTGACGATTTAAGGCATTTTCAAGGATTTTCTGAAAAACTATTTTTTTTAGATAAAATACACCTATAAATAAGCTTCCTAAAAGAAAATCATAAAATTTTGCTTTCTTTGCCCATAAATTTATATTGCAGTAGAAATTTTATTTAAAAGTTTGATAATCCAAGTATTTTAGCTAAAAAATGAGTTTTGCCAGAAAAGCACTCAAACCGCTGTAAAACGTCGAAATATGCAATAAAATACCATTTTAGCACATTTTTCTGAGCTTTTTAATATTTCAAGTATTTTTTAAAAAATAATATGAAATATTCAATAAAAGTATTGATTTTTATAGATTTTTAATGGGATTTTTTAAAAATATGTAAATAAATAATAAATATTCAAAAATGCTATAAAACTTCATTTTATTGAATTTTTTGACTATTTAAGGCATTTTCAAGGATTTTTTGAAAAACTATTTTTTTTAGATAAAATACACCTATGAGTAAGCTTCCTAAAAGAAAATCATAAAATTTGGCTTGCTTTTCCCATAAATTTCAATTGCATTAGAAATTCTTTTTAAAAGTGTGATAATATATGTATTTTAGCTAAAAAATGAGTTTTGCCAGAAAAGCACTCAAACCGCTCTAAATCGTCGAAATATGCAATAAAATACGATTTTAGCACATTTTTCTGAGCTTTTTAATGTTTCAAGTATTTTCGAAAATAATATGAAATATTAAATCAATGTAAAAATCAATATTTTTAATATTGATTTTTATAGGTTTTTATTGGGATTTTTTAAAAATATATAAATAATATATATATATTCAAAAATGCTATAAATCGTTATTTTATTGCATTTTTTGACGATTCATTGTATTTTTAAGGATTTTCTGAAAAAAACTATTTGTTCGATAAAATATACCTCAAAAAAAAAAAAAATTTCGCTTACTTTTCCCATAAATTTCAATTGCAGTAGAAATTGTATTTAAAAGTTTGAAAATCTTAGTATTTTAGCTAAAAAATGAGTTTTGTCAGAAAAGCACTCAAACCGCTCTAAAACGTCGAAATATGCAATAAAATACCATTTTAGCACATTTTTCTGAGCTTTTTAATGTTTCATGTATTTTTGGAAAATAATATGAAATATTGTATAATAATATACGATTTTATAGTTATTTAATGGGATTTTTAAAAAAATGTAAATAATAAAAATTCAAAATGCTATAACACTTGATTTTATTGCATTTTTGACGATTTAAGGCATTTTCAGGGATTTTCTGAAAACTATTTTTTTAGATAAAATACACCTATGAGTAAGGTTCCTAAAAGAAAATCATAAAATTTTGCTTACTTTTCTCATAAATTTCAATTGCAGTAGAAAGTCTATTAAAAAGTGTGATAATAAATGTATTTTAGCTAAAAAATGAGTTTTGTTAGAAAAACACTCAAACCGCTCTAAATCGTCGAAATATGCAATAAAATACCATTTTAGCACATTTTTATGATATTTTTAATGTTTCATGTATTTTTTGAAAAATAATATGAAAATTCTATAATAATATAGATTTTTTAATATTTTTAATGGGATTTTTTAAAAATATGTAAATAATATATAAATATTCAAAAATGTTATAAAACGTTATTTTATTGCATTTTTTGACGATTCAAGGCATTTTCAAGAAATTTCTGAAAAAATTTTGTTTAAATAAAATATACCTATGAGTAAGCTTCCTAAAAGAAAATCATAAAATTTTGCTTACTTTTCTCATAAATTTCAATTGCAGTAGAAATTATATTTAAAAGTGTCATAATATAAGTATTTTAGCTAAAAAATGAGTTTTGCCAGAAAAGCACTCCAACCGCTGTAAAACGTCGAAATATGCAATAAAATACCATTTTAGCACATTTTTCTGAGCTTTTTAATATTTCAAGTATTTTTTAAAAAATAATATGAAATATTCAATAAAAGTATTGATTTTTATAGATTTTTAATGGGATTTTTTAAAAATATGTAAATAAATAATAAATATTCAAAAATGCTATAAAACTTCATTTTATTGAATTTTTGACTATTTAAGGCATTTTCAAGGATTTTTGAAAACTATTTTTTAGATAAAATACACCTATGAGTAAGCTTCCTAAAAGAAAATTATAAAATTTGGCTTTCTTTTCCCATAAATTTCAATTGCATTAGAAATTTTTTAAAAGTGTGATAATATATGTATTTTAGCTAAAAATGAGTTTTGCCAGAAAAGCACTCAAACCGCTCTAAATCGTCGAAATATGCAATAAAATACCATTTTTAGCACATTTTTCAGAGCTTTTTTAATGTTTCATGTATTTTTGGATAATATTATGAAATATTGTATAATAATATACGATTTTTAAAGTTTTTAATGGGATTTTTAAAAATATGAAATAATTAAAAAATCTAAAATGCTATAACACTTGATTTTATTGCATTTTTTGACGATTTAAGGCATTTTCAAGATTTTCTGAAAACTATTTTTTAGATAAAATACACCATGAATAAGCTTCTAAAAGAAAATCATAAAATTTTGCTTACTTTTCCATAAATTTCAATTGCAGTAGAAATTTTATTTAAAAGTGTGATAATCTAAGTATTTTAGCTAAAATGAGTTTTGCCAGAAAAGCACTCAAACGCTCTAAAACGTCGAAATATGCAATAAAATACAATTTTAGCAAATTTTCTGAGCTTTTTAATGTTTCATGTATTTTTCGAAAATAATATGAATTATTCTATAAAATATTGATTTTTATAGGTTTTTATTGGAATTTTTAAAAATATATAAATAATATATAAATATTCAAAATGCTATAAATCGTATTTTATTGCATTTTTGACGATTCATTGTATTTTCTAAGGATTTTCTGAAAAAACTATTTTTTCGATAAAATATACCTCAAAAAAAAAAAAAAAAATTCTCTTACTTTTCCCATAAATTTCAATTGCAGTAGAAATTGTATTTAAAAGTTTGAAAATCTTAGTATTTTAGCTAAAAAATGAGTTTTGTCAGATAAACACTCAAACCGCTCTAAAACGTCGAAATATGCAATAAAATACCATTTTAGCACATTTTTCTGAGCTTTTTTATATTTCAAGTATTTTTTAAAAAAATAATATGAAATATTCAATAAAAGTATTGATTTTTATAGATTTTTAATGGGATTTTTTAAAAATATGTAAATAAAAAATAAATATTCAAAAATGCTATAAAACTTCATTTTATTGCATTTTTTGACTATTTAAGGCATTTTCAAGGATTTTTTGAAAAACTATTTTTTTTAGATAAAATACACCTATGAGTAAGCTTCCTAAAAGAAAATCATAAAAATTTTCTTACTTTTCCAATAAATTTCAATTTCAGTTGAAATTCTATTTAAAAGTGTGATAATCTAAGTATTTTAGCTAAAAAATGAGTTTTGCCAGAAAAGCACTCAAACCGCTCTAAAACGTCGAAATATGCAATAAAATACCATTTTAGCACATTTTTCTGAGCTTTTTAATATTTCAAGTATTTTAAAAATAATATGAAATATTCAATAAAAGTATTGATTTTTAAAGATTTTAATATAATTTTTAAAAATATGTAAATAAATAATAAATATTCAAAAGTGCTCTAAAACTTCATTTTATTGATTTTTTGACTATTTGAGGCATTTTCAAGATTTTTGAAAAACTATTTTTTTAGATAAAATACACCTATGAGTAAGCTTCCTAAAGAAAATCATAAAATTTTGCTTACTTTTCCCATAAATTTCAATTGCAGTAGAAATTTTATTTAAAAGTTTGATAATCAAGTATTTTAGCTAAAATGAGTTTTGCCAGAAAAGCACTCTAACCGCTCTAAAACGTCGAAATATGCAATAAAATACCATTTTAGCACATTTTTCTGAGCTTTTAAATATTTCAAGTATTTTTTAAAAAATAATATGAAATATTCAATAAAAGTATTGATTTTTAAGATTTTTAATGGGATTTTTAAAAATATGTAAATAATAATAAATATTCAAAAATGCTATAAAACTTCATTTTATTGCATTTTTGACTATTTAAGGCATTTTCAAGGATTTTTTGAAAAACTTTTTTTTTTTAGATAAAATACACCTATAAGTAAGCTTCCTAAAAGAAAATCATAAAATTTTGCTTACTTTTCCCATAAATTTCAATTGCAGTAGAAATTCTATTTAAAAGTGTCATAATCTAAGTATTTTTAGATAAAATACACCTATGAGTAAGCTTCCTAAAAGAAAATCATAAAATTCAGCTTACTTTTCCCATAAATTTCAATTGCATTAGAAATTCTATTTAAAAGTGTGATAATATATGTATTTTAGCTAAAAAAATGAGTTTTGCCAGAAAAGAACTCAAACCGCTCTAAAACGTCGAAATATGCTAAAAAAATAATTTTTAGCACATTTTCTGAGCTTTTAATGTTTCATGTATTTTCGAAAATAATATGAAATATTCTATAAAAATATTGATTTTTATAGTTTTTATTGGGATTTTAAAAATATAAAAATATATAAATATTCAAAATTGCTATATATCGTATTTTATTGCATTTTTGACGATTCATTGTATTTTTAAGGATTTTCTGAAAAACTATTTTTTCGATAAAATATACCTCAAAAAATTAATAAAATTTCGCTTACTTTTTTTTTTTTTTTTTTTTTTTTTTTTTTTTTTTTTTTTTTTTTTTTTTTTTTTTTTTTTTTTTTTTTTTAATATTCAAAATGCTATAAATCGTTATTTTATTGCATTTTTGACGATACATTGTATTTTAAGGATTTTCTGAAAAACTATTTTTTGATAAAATTTAAACTTCCTAAAAAAAATAAAAAAATTTGCTTACTTTTCCCATAAATTTCAATTGCAGTAGAAATTGTATTTAAAAGTTTGAAAATCTTAGTATTTTAGCTAAAAATGAGTTTTGTCAGAAAAGCACTCAAACCGCTCTAAAACGTCGAAATATGCAATAAAATACCATTTTAGCACATTTTTCAGAGCTTTTTAATGTTTCATGTATTTTTAAAATAATATGAAATATTATAATAATATGATTTTTATAGTTTTTAATGGATTTTTAAAAATATTTATATAATTATAAAAAATAAAAATGCTATAAAACTTGATTTTATTGCATTTTTTGACGATTTAAGGCATTTTCAAGGATTTTCTGAAAAAATATTTTTTTAGATAAAATACACCTATGAATAAGCTTCCTAAAAGAAAATCATAAAATTTTGCTTACTTTTCCCATAAATTTCAATTGCAGTAGAAATTTTATTTAAAAGTTTGATAATCTAAGTATTTTAGCTAAAAAATGAGTTTTGCCAGAAAAGCACTCAAACCGCTCTAAAACGTCGAAATATGCAATAAAATAACATTTTAGCACATTTTTCTGAGCTTTTTAATATTTCAAGTATTTTTTAAAAATAATATGAAATATTCAATAAAAGTATTGATTTTTAAGATTTTATATAATTTTTAAAAATATGTAAATAAATAATAAATATTCAAAATGCTCTAAAACTTCATTTTATTGATTTTTTTGACATTTGAGGCATTTTCAAGGATTTTTGAAAAACTATTTTTTAGATAAAATACACCTATGAGTAAGTTCCTAAAAGAAAATCATAAAATTTTGCTTACTTTTCCCATAAATTTCAATTGCAGTAGAAATTTTATTTAAAAGTTTGATAATCCAAGTATTTTAGCTAAAAATGAGTTTTGCCAGAAAAGCACTCAACGCTCTAAAACGTCGAAATATGCAATAAAATACCATTTTAGCACATTTTTCTGAGCTTTTAAATATTTCAAGTATTTTTAAAAATAATATGAAATATTCAATAAAAGTATTGATTTTTAAAGATTTTTAATGGGATTTTTAAAAATATGTAATAAATAATAAATATTCAAAATGCTATAAAACTTCATTTTATTGCATTTTTGACTATTTAAGGGATTTTCAAGGATTTTTGAAAACTTTTTTTTAGATAAAATAACCTATAAGTAAGCTTCCTAAAGAAAATATAAAATTTGCTTACTTTTCCATAAATTTCAATTGGTAGAAATTTATTTAAAAGTGTAATCTAGCTATTTTTTAGATAAAATAACTATGAGTGTTCCTAAAAGAAAATCATAAAATTCGCTTACTTTTCCCATAAATTTCAATTGCATTAGAAATTTATTTAAAAGTGTGATAATATATGTATTTTAGCTAAAAATGAGTTTTGCCAGAAAAGAACTCAAACTGTCTAAAACGTGAAATATGTGCTAAAATAATATTTTAGCACATTTTTCTGAGCTTTTTAATGTTTCATGTATTTTCGAAAATAATATGAAATATTCTATAAAAATATTGATTTTTATAGGTTTTTATTGGGATTTTTTAAAAATATATAAAAAATATATAAATATTCAAAATTGCTATATATCGTATTTTATTGCATTTTTTGACGATTCATTGTATTTTTAAGGATTTTCTGAAAAAAACTATTTTTTCGATAAAATATACCTCAAAAAAAATAATAAAATTTCGCTTACTTTTCCCATAAATTTCAATTGCAGTAGAAATTGTATTTAAAAGTTTGAAAATCTTAGTATTTTAGCTAAAAAATGAGTTTTGTCAGAAAAGCACTCAAACCGCTCTAAAACGTCGAAATATGCAATAAAATACCATTTTAGCACATTTTTCAGAGCTTTTTAATGTTTCATGTATTTTTGGAAAATAATATGAAATATTGTATAATAATATACGATTTTTATAGTTTTTTAATGGGATTTTTTAAAAATATGTAAATAATTAAAAAAAATTCAAAATGCTATAACACTTGATTTTATTGCATTTTTGACGATTTACATTTTCAAGATTTTCTGAAAACTATTTTTTTAGATAAAATACACCTATGAATAAGCTTCCTAAAAGAAAATCATAAAATTTTGCTTATTTTCCCACAAATTTCAATTGGGAGAAATTTTATTTAAAAGTTTGATAATCCAAGTATTTTAGCTAAAAATGAGTTTTGCCAGAAAAGCACTCAAACTGCTCTAAACGTCGAAATATGCAATAAAATACGATTTTAGCACATTTTCTGAGCTTTTAATATTTCAAGTATTTTTAAAAAATAATATGAAATATTCAATAAAAGTATTGATTTTTAAAGATTTTTAATATAATTTTTTAAAAATATGTAAATAAATAATAAATATTCAAAAGTGCTCTAAAACTTCATTTTATTGATTTTTTTGACTATTTGAGGCATTTTCAAGGATTTTTTGAAAAACTATTTTTTTTAGATAAAATACACCTATGAGTAATCTTCCTAAAAGAAAATCATAAAATTTTGCTTACTTTTCCCATAAATTTCAATTGCAGTAGAAATTTTATTTAAAAGTTTGATAATCTAAGTATTTTAGCTAAAAAATGAGTTTTCCCAGAAAAGCACTCAAACCGCTCTAAAACGTCGAAATATGCAATAAAATACCATTTTAGCACATTTTTCTGAGCTTTTTAATATTTAAAGTATTTTTTTAAAAAATAATATGAAATATTCAATAAAAGTATTGATTTTTGTAGATTTTTAATGGGATTTTTTAAAAATATGTAAATAAATAATAAATATTCAAAAATGCAATAAAACTTGATTTTATTGCATTTTTTGACGATTCAAGGCATTTTCAAGGATTTTCTGATAAAAAAAAGTTTTAGATAAAATATACTTATGAGTAAGATTCCTAAAAGAAAATCATAAAATTTTGCTTACTTTTCCCATAAATTTCAATTGCAGTAGAAATTATATTTAAAAGTGTGATAATCTAAGTATTTTAGCTAAAAAATGAGTTTTGCCAGAAAAGCACTCAAACCGGTCTAAAACGTCGAAATATGTAATAAAATACCATTTTAGCACATTTTTATTATATTTTTAATGTTTCATGTATTTTTCGAAAATAATATGAAATATTCCATAAAAATATTGATTTTTATAGGTTTTTATTGGGATTTTTTAAAAATATATAAATAATACATAGATATTCAAAAATGCTATAAATCGTTATTTCATTGCATTTTTTGACGATTCATGGCATTTTCAAGGATTTTCTGAAAAAACTGTTTTTTTAGATAAAATATACCTATGAGTAAGCTTCCTCAAAAAAAATAATAAAATTTTGCTTACTTTTCCCATAAATTTCAATTGCAGTAGAAATTGTATTTAAAAGTTTGAAAATCTTAGTATTTTAGCTAAAAAATGAGTTTTGTCAGAAAAGCACTCAAACAGCTCTAAAACGTTGAAATATGCAATAAAATACCATTTTAGCACATTTTTCAGAGCTTTTTAATGTTTCATGTATTTTTGGAAAATAATATGAAATATTGTACAATAATATACGATTTTTATACTTGATTTTATTGCATTTTTTGACGCTTTAGGGCATTTTCAAGGATTTTTTGAAAAACTATTTTTTTTAGATAAAATACACCTATGAGTAAGGTTCCTAAAAGAAAATCAAAAAATTTTGCTTACTTTTCCCATAAATTTCAATTGCAGTAGAAAGTCTATTTAAAAGTTTGATATTCTAAGTATTTTAGCTAAAAAATGAGTTTTGCCAGAAAAACACTCAAACCGCTCTAAAAGGTCGAAATATGCAATAAAATACCCTTTTAGCACATTTTTCTGAGCTTTTTATTATTTCAAGTATTTTTTAAAAAATAATATGAAATATTTTAATGGGATTTTTTAAAAATATGTAAATAAATAATAAATATTCAAAAATGCTATAAAACTTCATTTTATTGCATTTTTTTACTATTTAAGGAATTTTCAAGGATTTTTTGAAAAACTATTTTTTTTAAATAAAATACACCTATGAGTAAGGTTCCTAAAAGAAAATCATAAAATTTGGCTTACTTTTCCCATAAATTTCAATTGTAGTAGAAATTCTATTTAAAAGTGTGATAATATATGTATTTTAGCTAAAAAATGAGTTTTGCCAGAAAAGCACTCAAACCGCTCTAAATCATCGAAATATGCAATAAAATACCATTTTAGCACATTTTTATGATATTTTTAATGTTTCATGTATTTTTTGAAAAATAATATGAAAATTCTATAATAATATAGATTTTTAAATATTTTTAATGGGATTTTTTAAAAATATGTAAATAATATATAAATATTAAAAAATGCTATAAAACTTGATTTTATTGCATTTTTTGACGATTCATTGTATTTTTAACGATTTTCTGAAAAAAACTATTTGTTCGATAAAATATACCTCAAAAAAATAAAATAATAAAATTTCGCTTACTTTTCCCATAAATTTCAATTGCAGTAGAAATTGTATTTAAAAGTTTGAAAATCTTAGTATTTTAGCTAAAAAATGAGTTTTGTCAGAAAAGCACTCAAACCGCTCTAAAACGTCGAAATATGCAATAAAATACCATTTTAGCACATTTTTCAGAGCTTTTTAATGTTTCATGTATTTTTGGAAAATAATATGAAATATTGTATAATAATATACGATTTTTATAGTTTTTTAATGAGATTTTTAAAAATATGTAAATAATTAAAAAAAATTCAAAAATGCTATAACACTTGATTTTATTGCATTTTTTGACGATTTAAGGCATTTTCAAGGATTTTCTGAAAAACTATTTTTTTTAGATAAAATACACCTATGAATAAGCTTCCTAAAAGAAAATCATAAAATTTTGCTTACTTTTCCCATAAATTTCAATTGCAGTAGAAATTTTATTTAAAAGTGTGATAATCTAAGTATTTTAGCTAAAAAATGAGTTTTGCCAGAAAAACACTCAAGCCGCTCTAAAACGTCGAAATATGCAATAAAATACGATTTTAGCACATTTTTCTGAGCTTTTTAATGTTTCATGTATTTTTCGAAAATAATATGAAATATTCTATAAAAATATTGATTTTTATAGATTTTTAATGGGATTTATTAAAAATATGTAAATAATTAATAAATACTAAAAAATGGTATAAAACATGATTTTATTTCATTTTTTGACGATTTAAGGCATTTTCAAGGATTTTCTGAAAAACTATTTTTTTTTAGATAAAATACACCTATCAGTAAGCTTCCTAAAAGAAAATCATAAAATTTTGCTTACTTTTCACATAAATTTCAATTGCAATAGAAATTCTATTTAAAAGTGTGATAATATATGTATTTTAGCTAAAAAATGAGTTTTGCCAGAAAAGCACTCAACCCGCTCAAAATCGTCGAAATATGCAATAAAATACCATTTTAGCACATTTTTATGATATTTTTAATGTTTCATGTATTTTTTGAAAAATAATATGAAAATTCTATAATAATATAGATTTTTTAATATTTTTAATGGGATTTTTTTAAAAATATGTAAATAATATATAAATATTCAAAAATGCTATAAAACGTTATTTTATTGCATTTTTTGACGATTCAAGGCATTTTCAAGAAATTTCTGAAAAAAATTTTAGATAAAATATACCTATGAGTAAGCTTCCTAAAAGAAAATCATAAAATTTTGCTTACTTTTCCCATAAATTTCAATTGCAGTAGAAATTCTATTTAAAAGTGTGATAATCTAAGTATTTTAGCTATAAAATGAGTTTTGCCAGAAAAGCACTCAAACCGCTCTAAAACGTCGAAATATGCAATAAAATACCATTTTAGCACATTTTTCTGAGCTTTTTAATGTTTCATGTATTTTCGAAAATAATATGAAATATTCCATATAGGTTTTTATTGGGATTTTTTAAAAATATATAAATAATATATAAATATTCAAAAATGCTATAAATCGTTATTTTATTGCATTTTTTGACGATTCATTGTATTTTTAAGGATTTTCTGAAAAAACTATTTGTTCGATAAAATATACCTCAAAAAAAAAAAAAATTTCGCTTACTTTTCCCATAAATTTGAATTGCAGTAGAAATTGTATTTAAAAGTTTGAAAATCTTAGTATTTTAGCTAAAAAATGAGTTTTGCCAGAAAAGCACTCAAACCGCTGTAAAACGTCGAAATATGCAATAAAATACCATTTTAGCACATTTTTCTGAGCTTTTTAATATTTCAAGTATTTTCGAAAATAATATGAAATATTCCATAAAAATATTGTTTTTTATAGGTTTTTATTGGGATTTTTTAAAAATATATAAATAATATATAAATATTAAAAAATGCTATTAATCGTTATTTTATTGCATTTTTTGACGATTCATTGTATTTTTAAGGATTTTCTGAAAAAAACTATTTGTTCGATAAAATATACCTCAAAAAAAAATAATAAAATTTCGCTTACTTTTCCCATAAAATTCAATTGCAGTAGAAATTGTATTTAAAAGTTTGAAAATCTTAGTATTTTAGCTAAAAAATGAGTTTTGTCAGAAAAGCACTCAAACCGCTCTAAAACGTCGAAATATGCAATAAAATACGATTTTAGCAAATTTTTCTGAGCTTTTTAATGTTTCATGTATTTTTCGAAAACAATATGAAATATTCTATAAAAATATTGATTTTTATAGATTTTTAATGAGATTTTTTAAAAATATGTAAATAATATATAAATATTCAAAAATGCTATAAAACTTGATTTTATTGCATTTTTTGACGATTTAATGCATTTTCAAGGATTTTCTGAAAAACTATTTTTTTTTAGATAAAATACACCTATGAATAAGCTTCCTAAAAGAAAATCATAAAATTTTGCTTACTTTTCCCATAAATTTCAATTGCAGTAGAAATTTTATTTAAAAGTTTGATAATCTAAGTATTTTAGGTAAAAAATTTGTTTTGCCAGAAAAACACTCAAACCGCTCTAAAACGTCGAAATATGCAATAAAATACGATTTTAGCACATTTTTCTGAGCTTTTTAATGTTTCATGTATTTTTCGAAAACAATATGAAATATTCTATAAAAATATTGATTTTTATAGATTTTTAATGAGATTTTTTAAAAATATGTAAATAATATATAAATATTCAAAAATGCTATAAAACTTGATTTTATTGCATTTTTGGACGATTTAATGCATTTTCAAGGATTTTCTGAAAAACTATTTGTTTTTAGATAAAATACACATATGAGTAAGCTTCCTAAAAGAAAATCATAAAATTTTGCTTACTTTTAACATAAATTTCAATTGCAGTAGAAAGTCTATTTAAAAGTTTGATAATGTAAGTATTTTAGCTAAAAAATGAGTTTTGCCAGAAAAGCACTCAAACCGCTGTAAAACGTCGAAATATGCAATAAAATACCATTTTAGCACATTTTTCTGAGCTTTTTAATATTTCAAGTATTTTTTAAAAAATAATATGAAATATTCAATAAAAGTATTGATTTTTATAGATTTTTAATGGGATTTTTTAAAAAATATGTAAATAAATAATAAATATTCATAAATGCTATAAAACTTCATTTTATTGCATTTTCAAAGAATTTCTGAAAAAAAAATATTTTTAGATAAAATACACCTATGAGTAAGCTTCCTAAAAGAAAATAATAAAATTTGGCTTACTTTTCCCATAAATTTCAATTGAAGTTGAAATTCTATTTAAAAGTTTGATAATATATGTATTTTAGCTAAAAAATGAGTTTTGCCAGAAAAGCACTCAAACCGCTCTAAATCGTCGAAATATGCAATAAAATACCATTTTAGCACATTTTTCTAAGCTTTTTAAGGTTTCATGTATTATCGAAAATAATATATAAATATTCCATAAAAATATTGTTTTTTATAGGTTTTTATTGGGATTTTTTAAAAATATATAAATAATATATAAATATTAAAAAATGCTATAAATCGTTATTTTATTGCATTTTTTGACGATTCATTGTATTTTTAAGGATTTTCTGAAAAAAACTATTTTTTTCGATAAAATATACTCAAAAAAAATAATAAAATTTCGCTTACTTTTCCCATAAATTTCAATTGCAGTAGAAATTGTATTTAAAAGTTTGAAAATCTTAGTATTTTAGCTAAAAAATGAGTTTTGTCAGAAAAGCACTCAAACCGCTCTAAAACGTCGAAATATGCAATAAAATACCATTTTAGCACATTTTTCAGAGCTTTTTAATGTTTCATGTATTTTTGGAAAATAATATGAAATATTGTATAATAATATACGATTTTTATAGTTTTTAATGGGATTTTTAAAAATATGTAAATAATTAAAATAAATTCAAAAATGCTATAAAACTTGATTTTATTGCATTTTTTGACGATTTAATGCATTTTCAAGGATTTTCTGAAAAACTATTTGTTTTTTAGATAAAATACACATATGAGTAAGCTTCCTAAAAGAAAATCATAAAATTTTGCTTACTTTTAACATAAATTTCAATTGCAGTAGAAAGTCTATTTAAAAGTTTGATAATGTAAGTATTTTAGCTAAAAAATGAGTTTTGCGAGAAAAGCACTCAAACCGCTGTAAAACGTCGAAATATGCAATAAAATACCATTTTAGCACATTTTTCTGAGCTTTTTAATATTTCAAGTATTTTTTAAAAAATAATATGAAATATTCAATAAAAGTATTGATTTTTATAGATTTTTAATGGATTTTTAAAAATATGTAAATAAATAATAAATATTCAAAAATGCTATAAAACTTCATTTTATTGATTTTTTTGACTATTTAAGGCATTTTCAAGGATTTTTTGAAAAACTATTTTTTTTAGATAAAATACACCTATGAGTAAGCTTCCTAAAAGAAAATCATAAAATTTGGCTTGCTTTTCCCATAAATTTCAATTGCATTAGAAATTCTATTTAAAAGTGTGATAATCTAAGTATTTTAGCTAAAAAATGAGTTTTGCCAGAAAAGCACTCAAACCGCTCTAAAACGTCGAAATATGCAATAAAATACCATTTTAGCACATTTTTCTGAGCTTTTAATGTTTCATGTATTTTCGAAAATAATATGAAATATTCCATAAAAATATTGATTTTTATAGGTTTTTATTGGGATTTTTTAAAATATATAAATAATATATATATATTCAAAAATGCTATAAATCGTTATTTTAATGCATTTTTTGACGATTCATTGTATTTTTAAGGATTTTCTGAAAAACTATTTGTTGATTTAAAATATACCTCAAAAAAAAAAAAATCGCATACTTTTCCCATAAATTTCAATTGCAGTAGAAATTGATTTAAAAGTTTGAAAATCTAGTATTTCAGCTAAAAATGAGTTTTGTCAGAAAAGCACTCAACCGCTCTAAACGTCGAAATATGCAATAAAATACCATTTTAGCACATTTTTCAGAGCTTTTTAATGTTTCAGTATTTTTGAAAATAATATGAAATATTGATAATATATACGATTTTTATAGTTTTTAATGGGATTTTTAAAAATATGTAAATAATTAAAAAAAAAAAATGCTATAACACTTGATTTTATTGCATTTATTGACGATTTAAGGCATTTTCAAGGATTTTCTGAAAAACTATTTTTTTTAAATAAAATACACCTATGAGTAAGGTTCCTAAAAGAAAATCATAAAATTTTGCTTACTTTTCCCATAAATTTCAATTGCAGTGAAAGTCTATTTAAAAGAATGATAATCTAAGTATTTTAGCTAAAAAATGAGTTTTCCCAGAAAAGCACTGAAACCGCTCTAAAACGTCGAAATATGCAATAAAATACCATATTAGCACATTTTTCTGAGCTTTTTAATTTTAAGTATTTTTAAAATAATATGAAATATTCAAAAAAAGTATTGTTTTTGTAGATTTTTAATGGGATTTTTTAAAATATGTAATAAATAATAAATATTCAAAAATGCAATAAAACTTGATTTTATTACATTTTTTGACGATTTAAGGCATTTTCAAGGATTTTCTGAAAAACTATTTGTTTTAGATAAAATACACCTATGAGTAAGCTTCCTAAAAGAAAATCATAAAATTTTGCTTACTTTTCCCATAAATTTCAACTGCAGTAGAAATTCTATTTAAAAGTGTGATAATATATGTATTTTAGCTAAAAAATGAGTTTTGCCAGAGAAGCACTCAAACCGCTCTAAATCGTCGAAATATGCAATAAAATATCATTTTAGCACATTTTTATGATATTTTTAATGTTTCATGTATTTTTTGAAAAATATTATGAATATTCTATAATAATATTGATTTTTAAAGATTTTTAATGGGATTTTTTAAAAATATGTAAATAATATATAAATATTCAAAAATGCTATAAATCGTTATTTTATTGCATTTTTTGACGATTCAAGGCATTTTCAAGGAATTTCTGAAAAAAAAGTTTTAGATAAAATATACTTATGAGTAAGCTTCCTAAAAGAAAATCATTAAATTTTGCTTACTTTTCCCATAAATTTCAATTGCAGTAGAAATTCTATTTAAAAGTGTGATAATCTAAGTATTTTAGCTAAAAAATGAGTTTTGCCAGAAAAGCACTCAAACTGCTCTAAAACGTCGAAATATGCAATAAAATACGATTTTAGCACATTTTTCTGAGCTTTTTAATGTTTCATGTATTTTTCGAAAACAATATGAAATATTCTATAAAAATATTGATTTTTATAGATTTTTAATGGGATTTTTTAAAAATATGTAAATAAATAATAAATATTAAAAAATGCTATAAAACTTCATTTTATTGCATTTTTTGACGATTTAATGCATTTTCAAGGATTTTCTGAAAAACTATTTTTTTTAGATAAAATACACATATGAGTAAGCTTCCTAAAAGAAAATCATAAAATTTTGCTTACTTTTCCCATAAATTTCAATTGCAGTAGAAAGTCTATTTAAAAGTTTGATAATGTAAGAATTTTAGCTAAAAAATGAGTTTTGCCAGAAAAGCACTTAAACCGCTGTGAAACTTCGAAATATGCAATAAAATACCATTTTAGCACATTTTTCTGAGCTTTTTAATATTTAAAGTATTTTTTAAAAAATAATATGAAATATTCAATAAAAGTATTGATTTTTATAGATTTTTAATGGGATTTTTTAAAAATATGTAAATAAATAATAAATATTCATAAATGCTATAAAACTTCATTTTATTGCATTTTTTGACGATTCAAGGCATTTTCAAAGAATTTCTGAAAAAAAAATATTTTTAGATAAAATACACCTATGAGTAAGCTTCCTAAAAGAAAATAATAAAATTTGGCTTACTTTTCCCATAAATTTCAATTGAAGTTGAAATTCTATTTAAAAGTTTGATAATATATGTCTTTTAGCTAAAAAATGAGTTTTGCCAGAAAAGCACTCAAACCGTTTCAAATCGTCGAAATATGCAATAAAATACCATTTTAGCACATTTTTCAGAGTTTTTTAATGTTTCATGTATTTTTGGAAAATAATATGAAATATTGTATAATAATATACGATTTTTATAGTTTTTTAATGGGATTTTTTAAAAATATGTAAATAATTAAAAAAAATCAAAAATGCTATAACACTTGATTTTATTGCATTTTTTGACGATTTAAGGCATTTTCAAGGATTTTCTGAAAAACTATTTTTTTAGATAAAATACACCTATGAATAAGCTTCCTAAAAGAAAATCATAAAATTTTGCTTACTTTTCCCATAAATTTCAATTGCAGTAGAAATTTTATTTAAAAGTTTGATAATCCAAGTATTTTAGCTAAAAAATGAGTTTTGCCAGAAAAGCACTCAAACCGCTCTAAAACGTCGAAATATGCAATAAAATACCATTTTAGCACATTTTTCTGAGCTTTTTAATATTTCAAGTATTTTTTAAAAAATAATATGAAATATTCAATAAAAGTATTGATTTTTATAGATTTTTAATGGGATTTTTTAAAAATATGTAAATAAATAATAAATATTCAAAAATGCAATAAAACTTCATTTTATTGCATGTTTTGACTATTTAAAGCATTTTCAAGGATTTTTTGAAAAACTATGTTTTTTTTGATAAAATACACCTATGAGTAAGCTTCCTAAAAGAAAATCATAAAATTTGGCTTACTTTTCCCATAAATTTCAATTGCATTAGAAATTCTATTTAAAAGTGTGATAATATATGTATTTTAGCTAAAAAAATGAGTTTTGCCAGAAAAGCACTCAAACCGCTCTAAATCGTCAAAATATGCAATAAAATACCATTTTAGCACATTTTTAAGATATTTTTAATGTTTCATGTATTTTTTGAAAAATAATATGAAAATTCTATATTAATATAGATTTTTAAATATTTTTAATGGGATTTTTTAAAAATATGTAAATAATATATAAATATTCAAAAATGCTATAAAACGTTATTTTATTGCATTTTTTGACGATTCAAGGCATTTTCAAGGAATTTCTGAAAAAATTTTTAGATAAAATATACCTATGAGTAAGCTTCCTAAAAGAAAATCATAAAATTTGGCTTACTTTTCCCATAAATTTCAATTGCATTTGAAATTCTATTTAAAAGTGTGATAATATATGTATTTTAGCTAAAAAATGAGTTTTGCCAGAAAAGCACTCAAACCGCTCTAAATCGTCAAAATATGCAATAAAATACCATTTTAGCACATTTTTATGATATTTTTAATGTTTCATGTATTTTTTGAAAAATAATATGAAAATTCTATGGGATTTTTTAAAAATATGTAAATAATATATAAATATTCAAAATTGTTATAAAACGTTATTTTATTGCATTTTTTTACGATTCAAGGCATTTTCAAAGAATTTCTGAAAAAAAAATTTTTAAATAAAATATACCTATGAGTAAGCTTCCTAAAAGAAAATCATAAAATTTTGCTTTCTTTTCCCATAAATTTCAATTGCAGTATAAATTCTATTTAAAAGTGTGATAACCTAAGTATTTTAGCTAAAAAATGAGTTTTGCCAGAAAAGCACTCAAACCGCTCTAAAACGTCGAAATATGTGCTAAAAAATTATTTTTTAGCACATTTTTCTGAGCTTTTTAATGTTTCATGTATTTTCGAAAATAATATGAAATATTCTATAAAAATATTGATTTTTATAGGTTTTTATTACGATTTTTTAAAAATATATAAATAATATATAAATATTCAAAAATGCTATATATCGTTATTTTATTGCATTTTTTGACGATTCATTGTATTTTTAAGGATTTTCTGAAAAAAACTATTTTTTCGATAAAATATACCTCAAAAAAATAATAAAATTTCGCTTACTTTTCCCATAAATTTCAATTGCAGTAGAAATTGTATTTAAAAGTTTGAAAATCTAAGTATTTTAGCTAAAAAATGAGTTTTGCCAGAAAAACACTCAAACCGCTCTAAAACGTCGAAATATGCAATAAAATACGATTTTAGCACATTTTTCTGAGCTTTTTAATGTTTCATGTATTTTTCGAAAACAATATGAAATATTCTATAAAAATATTGATTTTTATAGATTTTTAATGGGATTTTTTAAAAATATGTAAATAATATATAAATATTCAAAAATGCTATAAAACTTGATTTTATTGCATTTTTTGACGATTTAATGCATTTTCAAGGATTTTCTGAAAAACTATTTGTTTTTTAGATAAAATACACATATGAGTAAGCTTCCTAAAAGAAAATCATAAAATTTTGCTTACTTTTAACATAAATTTCAATTGCAGTAGAAAGTCTTTTTAAAAGTTTGATAATCCAAGTATTTTAGCTAAAAAATGAGTTTTGCCAGAAAAGCACTCAAACCGCTGTAAAACGTCGAAATATGCAATAAAATACCATTTTAGCACATTTTTCTGAGCTTTTTAATATTTCAAGTATTTTTTAAAAAATAATATGAAATATTCAATAAAAGTATTGATTTTTATAGATTTTTAATGGGATTTTTTAAAAATATGTAAATAAATAATAAATATTCAAAAATGCTATAAAACTTCATTTTATTGCATTTTTTGACTATATATGGCATTTTCAAGGATTTTTTGAAAAACTATTTTTTTTAGATAAAATACACCTATGAGTAAGGTTCCTAAAAGAAAATCATAAAATTTTGCTTACTTTTCCCATAAATTTCAATTGCATTAGAAATTCTATTTAAAAGTGTGATAATATATGTATTTTAGCTAAAAAATGAGTTTTGCCAGAAAAGCACTCAAACCGCTCTAAATCGTCGAAATATGCAATAAAATACCATTTTAGCACATTTTTATGATATTTTTAATGTTTCATGTATTTTTTGAAAAATAATATGAAAATTTCATAATAATATATAAATATTCAAAAATGCTATAAAACGTTATTTTATTGCATTTTTTGACGATTCAAGGCATTTTCAAGGAATTTCTGAAAAAAATTTTAGATAAAATATACCTATGAGTAAGCTTCCTAAAAGAAAATCATAAAATTTTGCTTACTTTTCCCATAAATTTCAATTGCAGTAGAAATTCTATTTAAAAGTGTCATAATCAAAGTATTTTAGCTAAAAAATGAGTTTTGCCAGAAAAGCACTCAAACCGCTCTAAAACGTCGAAATATGCAACAAAATACCATTTTAGCACATTTTTATGATATTTTTAATGTTTCATGTATTTTTTGAAAAATAATATGAAAATTCTATATTAATATAGATTTTTAAATATTTTTAATGGGATTTTTTATAAATATGTAAATAATATATAAATATTCAAAAATGCTATAAAACGTTATTTTATTGCATTTTTTGACGATTCAAGGCATTTTCAAGGAATTTCTGAAAAAAATTTTAGATAAAATATACCTATGAGTAAGCTTCTAAAAGAAAATCATAAATTTGCTTACTTTTCCCATAAATTTCAATTGCATTTGAAATTCTATTTAAAAGTGTGATAATATATGTATTTTAGCTAAAAAATGAGTTTTGCCAGAAAAGCACTCAAACCGCTCTAAATCGTCAAAATATGCAATAAAATACCATTTTAGCACATTTTTATGATATTTTTAATGTTTCATGTATTTTTTAAAAAATAATATGAAAATTTATGGGATTTTTTAAAAATATGTAAATAAAATATAAATATTCAAAATGTATAAAACGTTATTTTATTGCATTTTTTACGATTCAAGGCATTTTCAAAGAATTTCTGAAAAAAAAATTTAAATAAAATATACCTATGAGTAAGCTTCCTAAAAGAAAATCATAAAATTTTGCTTTCTTTTCCATAAATTTCAATTGCAGTATAAATTCTATTTAAAAGTGTGATAACTAAGTATTTTAGCTAAAAATGAGTTTTGCAGAAAAGCACTCAAACCGCTCTAAAACGTCGAAATATGCAAAAAATTTAATTTTAGCACATTTTTCTGAGCTTTTTAATGTTTCATGTATTTTCGAAAATAATATGAAATATTCTATAAAAATATTGATTTTTATAGGTTTTTATACGATTTTTAAAAATATATAAATAAATATAAATATTCAAAAATGCTATATACTTATTTTATTGCATTTTTTGACGATTCATTGTATTTTTAAGGATTTTCTGAAAAAAACTATTTTTTCGATAAAATATACCTTCAAAAAAAATAATAAAATTTCGCTTACTTTTCCCATAAATTTCAATTGCAGTAGAAATTGTATTTAAAAGTTTGAAAATCTTAGTATTTTAGCTAAAAAATGAGTTTTGTCAGAAAAGCACTCAAACCGCTCTAAAACGTCGAAATATGCAATAAAATACCATTTTAGCACATTTTTCAGAGCTTTTTAATGTTTCATGTATTTTTGGAAAATAATATGAAATATTGTATAATAATATACGATTTTTATAGTTTTTAATGGGATTTTTTAAAAATATGTAAATAATTAAAATAAATTCAAAATGCTATAAAACTTGATTTTATTGCATTTTTTGACGATTTAATGCATTTTCAAGGATTTTCTGAAAAACTATTTGTTTTTAGATAAAATACACATATGAGTAAGCTTCCTAAAAGAAAATCATAAAATTTTGCTTACTTTTAACATAAATTTCAATTGCAGTAGAAAGTCTATTTAAAAGTTTGATAATGTAAGTATTTTAGCTAAAAAATGAGTTTTGCCAGAAAAGCACTCAAACCGCTGTAAAACGTCGAAATATGCAATAAAATACCATTTTAGCACATTTTTCTGAGCTTTTTAATAATTCAAGTGTTTTTTAAAAAATAATTTGAAATATTCAATAAAAGTATTGATTTTTATAGATTTTTAATGGGATTTTTTTAAAAATATGTAAATAAATAATAAATATTCAAAAATGCTATAAAACTTCATTTTATTGAATTTTTTGACTATTTAAGGCATTTTCAAGGATTTTTTGAAAAACTATTTTTTTTAGATAAAATACACCTATGAGTAAGCTTCCTAAAAGAAAATCATAAAATTTGGCTTGCTTTTCCCATAAATTTCAATTGCATTAGAAATTCTTTTTAAAAGTGTGATAATATATGTATTTTAGCTAAAAAATGAGTTTTGCCAGAAAAGCACTCAAACCGCTCTAAATCGTCGAAATATGCAATAAAATACCATTTTAGCACATTTTTCTGAGCTTTTTAATGTTTCATGTATTTTTGGATAATATTATGAAATATTGTATAATAATATACGATTTTTAAAGTTTTTTAATGGGATTTTTTAAAAATATGTAAATAATTAAAAAAATCTAAAATGCTATAACACTTGATTTTATTGCATTTTTTGACGATTTAAGGCATTTTCAAGGATTTTCTGAAAAACTATTTTTTAGATAAAATACACCTATGAATAAGCTTCCTAAAAGAAAATCATAAAATTTTGCTTACTTTTCCCATAAATTTCAATTGCAGTAGAAATTTTATTTAAAAGTGTGATAATCTAAGTATTTTAGCTAAAAAATGAGTTTTGCCAGAAAAGCACTCAAACCGCTCTAAAACGTCGAAATATGCAATAAAATACAAATTTTTGCAAATTTTTCTGAGCTTTTTAATGTTTCATGTATTTTTCGAAAATAATATGAATTATTCTATAAAAATATTGATTTTTATAGGTTTTTATTGGGAATTTTTAAAAATATATAAATAATATATAAATATTCAAAATGCTATAAATCGTATTTTATTGCATTTTTTGACGATTCATTGTATTTTTAAGGATTTTCTGAAAAAAACTATTTTTTTCGATAAAATATACCTCAAAAAAAAAAAAATTCTCTTACTTTTCCCATAAATTTCAATTGCAGTAGAAATTGTATTTAAAAGTTTGAAAATCTTAGTATTTTAGCTAAAAAATGAGTTTTGTCAGATAAACACTCAAACCGCTCTAAAACGTCGAAATATGCAATAAAATACCATTTTAGCACATTTTTCTGAGCTTTTTATATTTCAAGTATTTTTTAAAAAATAATATGAAATATTCAATAAAAGTATTGATTTTTATAGATTTTTAATGGGATTTTTTAAAAATATGTAAATAAATAATAAATATTCAAAAATGCTATAAAACTTCATTTTATTGCATTTTTTGACTATTTAAGGCATTTTCAAGGATTTTTTGAAAAACTATTTTTTTTAGATAAAATACACCTATGAGTAAGCTTCCTAAAAGAAAATCATAAAAATTTTCTTACTTTTCCAATAAATTTCAATTTCAGTTGAAATTCTATTTAAAAGTGTGATAATCTAAGTATTTTAGCTAAAAAATGAGTTTTGCCAGAAAAGCACTCAAACCGCTCTAAAACGTCGAAATATGCAATAAAATACCATTTTAGCACATTTTCTGAGCTTTTTAATGTTTCATGTATTTTTTGAAAAATATTTTGAAATATTCAATAAAAATATTGATTTTTATAGGTTTTTATTGGGATTTTTTAAAAATATATAAATAATATATAAATATTCAAAAATGCTATAAATCGTTATTTCATTGCATTTTTTGACGATTCATGGCATTTTCAAGGATTTTCTGAAAAAACTGTTTTTTTAGATAAATTATACCTATGAGTAAGCTTCCTCAAAAAAATTATAAAATTTTGCTTACTTTTCCCATAAATTTCAATTGCAGTAGAAATTGTATTTAAAAGTTTGAAAATCTTAGTATTTTAGCTAAAAAATGAGTTTTGTCAGAAAAGCACTCAAACAGCTCTAAAACGTTGAAATATGCAATAAAATACCATTTTAGCACATTTTTCAGAGCTTTTTAATGTTTCATGTATTTTTGGAAAATAATATGAAATATTGTACAATAATATACGATTTTTATAGTTTTTTAATGGGATTTTTTAAAAATATGTAAATAATTAAAAAAAAAAAATGCTATAACACTTGATTTTATTGCATTTTTTGACGATTTAAGGCATTTTCAAGGATTTTCTGAAAAACTATTTTTTTATAAAATACACCTATGAGTAAGCTTCCTAAAAGAAAATCATAAAATTTTGCTTACTTTTCCCATAAATTTCAATTGCAGTAGAAATTTTATTTAAAAGTTTGATAATCTAAGTATTTTAGCTAAAAATCGAGTTTTGCCAGAAAAGCACTCAAACCGCTCTAAAACGTCGAAATATGCAATAAAATACCATTTTAGCACTCTAAAAATATTGATTTTTATAGGTTTTTATTGGGATTTTTTAAAAATATATAAATAATATATAAATATTCAAAAATGCTATAAAATATTATTTTATTGCATTTTTTGACGATTCAAGGCATTTTCAAGGATTTTCTGAAAAACTATTTTTTTTAGATAAAATATTGATTTTTATAGGTTTTCATTGGGATTTTTTAAAAATATATAAATAATATATAAATATTCAAAAATGCTATAAAACGTTATTTTATTGCATTTTTTGACGATTCAAGGCATTTTCAAGGAATTTCTGAAAAATATATAAATATATAAATATATAAATAATATATAAATGTTCAAAAATGCTATAAAACGTTATTTTATTGCATTTTCTTTAAAAAATATATAAATATATAAATAATATATAAATATTAAAAAATGCTATAAAACGTTATTTTATTGCATTTTCTGAAAAAAAATATATACATATATGAATATATAAATATATAAATAATATATAAATATTCAAAAATGCTATAAAACGTTATTTTATTGCATTTTTTGACGATTCAAGGCATTTTCAAGGATTTTCTGAAAACTATTTTTTTAGATAAAATACACATATGAGTAAGCTTCATAAAAGAAAATCATAAAATTTTGCTTACTTTTCCCATAAATTTCAATTGCAGTAGAAATTCTATTTAAAAGTGTGATAATATATGTATTTTAGCTAAAAAATGAGTTTTGCCAGAGAAGCACTCAAACCGCTCTAAAACGTCGAAATATGCAATAAAATACGATTTTAGCACATTTTTCTGAGCTTTTTAATGTTTCATGTATTTTTCGAAAATAATATGAAATATTCTATAAAAATATTGATTTTTATAGATTTTTAATGGGATTTTTTAAAAATATGTAAATAATTAATAAATATTAAAAATCCTATAAAACTTGATTTTACTGCATTTTTTGACGATTTAGGGCATTTTCAAGGATTTTCTGAAAAACTATTTTTTTTAGATAAAATACACTATGAGTAAGCTTCATAAAAGAAAATCATAAAATTTTGCTTACTTTTCCCATAAATTTCAATTGCAGTAGAAATTCTATTTAAAAGTGTGATAATATATGTATTTTAGCTAAAAAATATGTTTTGCCAGAGAAGCACTCAAACCGCTCTAAATCGTCGAAATATGCAATAAAATACCATTTTAGCACATTTTTACGATATTTTTAATGTTTCATGTATTTTTTGAAAAATATTATGAATATTCTATAATAATATTGATTTTTAAAGATTTTTAATGGGATTTTTTAAAATATGTAAATAATATATAAATATTCAAAAATGCTATAAAAAGTTATTTTATTGCATTTTTTGACGCTTCAAGGCATTTTCAAGGAATTTCTGAAAAAAAAAAGTTATAGATAAAATATACTTATGAGTAAGCTTCCTAAAAGAAAATCATAAAATTTTGGTTACTTTTCTCATAAATTTCAATTGCAGTAGAAATTCTATTTAAAAGTGTGATAATCTAAGTATTTTACCTAAAAAATGAGTTTTGCCAGAAAAGCACTCAAACCGCTCTAAAACGTCGAAATATGCAATAAAATACCATTTTAGCACATTTTTCAGAGCTTTTTAATGTTTCATGTATTTTTGGAAAATAATATGAAATATTGTACAATAATATACGATTTTTATAGTTTTTTAAGGGGAATTTTTAAAAATATGTAAATAATTAAAAAAAAATAAAAAATGCTATAACACTTGATTTTATTGCATGTTTTGACGATTTAAGGCATTTTCAAGGATTTTCTGAAAAACTATTTTTTTGATAAAATACACCTATGAGTAAGCTTCCTAAAAGAAAATCATAACATTTTGCTTACTTTTCCCATAAATTTCAATTGCAGTAGAAATTTTATTAAAAACTTTGATAATCTAAGTATTTTAGCTAAAAAACGAGTTTTGCCAGAAAAGCACTCAAACCGCTCTAAAACGTCGATATGTGCATTAAAATACGATCTTAGCACTCTAAAAATATTGATTTTTATAGGTTTTTATGGGATTTTTTAAAAATATATAAATAATAAATAAATATTCAAAAATGCTATAAAACGTTATTTTATTGCCTTTTTTGACGATTCAAGGCATTTTCAAGGATTTTCTGAAAAACTATTTTTTTTAGATAAAATACACATATGAGTAAGCTTCCTAAAAGAAAATCATAAAATTTTGCTTACTTTTCTCATAAATTTCAATTGCAGTAGAAAGTCTATTTAAAAGTTTGATATTCTAAGTATTTTAGCTAAAAAATGAGTTTTGCCAGAAAAGCACTCAAACCGCTCTAAAACGTCGAAATATGCAATAAAATACCCTTTTAGCACATTTTTCTGAGCTTTTTATTATTTCAAGTATTTTTTAAAAAATAATATGAAATATTTTAATGGGATTTTTTAAAAATATGTAAATAAATAATAAATATTCAAAAATGCTATAAAACTTCATTTTATTGCATTTTTTGACTATTTAAGGCATTTTCAAGGATTTTTTGAAAAACTATTTTTTTTTAGATAAAATACACCTATGAGTAAGGTTCCTAAAAGAAAATCATAAAATTTGGCTTACTTTTCCCATAAATTTCAATTGTAGTAGAAATTCTATTTAAAAGTGTGATAATATATGTATTTTAGCTAAAAAATGAGTTTTGCCAGAAAAGCACTCAAACCGCTCTAAATCGTCGAAATATGCAATAAAATACCATTTTAGCACATTTTTATGATATTTTTAATGTTTCATGTATTTTTTGAAAAATAATATGAAAATTCTATAATAATATAGATTTTTAAATATTTTTAATGGGATTTTTTAAAACAATGTAAATAATATATAAATATTCAAAAATGCTATAAAACTTGATTTTATTGCATTTTTTGACGATTTAATGCATTTTCAAGGATTTTCTGAAAAACTATTTTTTTTTAGATAAAATATACCTATGAGTAAGCTTCCTAAAAGAAAATCATAAAATTTTGCTTACTTTTCCCATAAATTTCAATTGCAGTAGAAAGTCTATTTAAAAGTTTGATAATGTAAGTATTTTAGCTAAAAAATGAGTTTTGCCAGAAAAGCACTCAAACCGCTCTAAAACGTCGAAATATGCAATAAAATACCATTTTAGCACATTTTTCTGAGCTTTTTAATATTTCAAGTATTTTCGAAAATAATATGAAATATTCCATAAAAATATTGATTTTTATAGGTTTTTATTGGGATTTTTTAAAAATATATAAATAATATATAAATATTCAAAAATGCTATTAATCGTTATTTTATTGCATTTTTTGACGATTCATTGTATTTTTAAGGATTTTCTGAAAAAAACTATTTGTTCGATAAAATATACCTCAAAAAAAAAAAAAAAATTTCGCTTACTTTTCCCATAAATTTCAATTGCAGTAGAAATTGTATTTAAAAGTTTGAAAATCTTAGTATTTTAGCTAAAAAATGAGTTTTGTCAGAAAAGCACTCAAACCGCTCTAAAACGTCGAAATATGCAATAAAATACCATTTTAGCACATTTTCTGAGCTTTTTAATGTTTCATGTATTTTTTGAAAAATATTTTGAAATATTCAATAAAAATATTGATTTTTATAGGTTTTTATTGTTTTTTTTTTAAAATATATAAATAATATATAAATATTCAAAAATGCTATAAATCGTTATTTCATTGCATTTTTTGACGATTTAAGGCATTTTCAAGGATTTTCTGAAAAACTATTTTTTTTTATAAAATACACCTATGAGTAAGCTTCCTAAAAGAAAATCATAAAATTTTGCTTACTTTTCCCATAAATTTCAATTGCAGTAGAAATTTTATTTAAAAGTTTGATAATCTAAGTATTTTAGCTAAAAATCGAGTTTTGCCAGAAAAGCACTCAAACCGCTCTAAAACGTCGAAATATGCAATAAAATACCATTTTAGCACTCTAAAAATATTGATTTTTATAGGTTTTTATTGGGATTTTTTAAAAATATATAAATAATATATAAATATTCAAAAATGCTATAAAACGTTATTTTATTGCATTTTTTGACGATTCAAGGCATTTTCAAGGATTTTCTGAAAAACTATTTTTTTTAGATAAAATATTGATTTTTATAGGTTTTCATTGGGATTTTTTAAAAATATATAAATAATATATAAATATTCAAAAATGCTATAAAACGTTATTTTATTGCATTTTTTTGACGATAAAGGCATTTTCAAGGAATTTCTGAAAAAAATATATAAATATATAAATATATAAATAATATATAAATGTTCAAAAATGCTATAAAACGTTATTTTATTGCATTTTCTTAAAAAAATATATAAATATATAAATATATAAATAATATATAAATATTAAAAAATGCTATAAAACGTTATTTTATTGCATTTTCTGAAAAAAAATATATACATATATGAATATATAAATATATAAATAATATATAAATATTCAAAAATGCTATAAAACGTTATTTTATTGCATTTTTTGACGATTCAAGGCATTTTCAAGGATTTTCTGAAAAACTATTTTTTTTAGATAAAATATACCTATGAGTAAGCTTCATAAAAGAAAATCATAAAATTTTGCTTACTTTTCCCATAAATTTCAATTGCAGTAGAAATTCTATTTAAAAGTGTGATAATATATGTATTTTAGCTAAAAAATGAGTTTTGCCAGAGAAGCACTCAAACCGCTGTAAAACGTCGAAATATGCAATAAAATACGATTTTAGCACATTTTTCTGATCTTTTTAATGTTTCATGTATATTTCGAAAATAATATGAAATATTCTATAAAAATATTGATTTTTATAGATTTTTAATGGGATTTTTAAAAATATGTAAATAATATTAAATATTAAAAATGCTATAAAACTTGATTTTATTGCATTTTTTGACGATTTAAGGCATTTTCAAGGATTTTCTGAAAACTATTTTTTTAGATAAAATACACCTATGAGTAAGGTTCCTAAAAGAAAATCATAAATTTTGCTTAATTTTCCCATAAATTTCAATTGCAGTAGAAATTGTATTTAAAAGTTGATTAATCAAGTATTTTAGCTAAAAATGAGTTTTGCCAGAAAAGCACTCAAACCGCTCTAAAACGTCGAAATATGCAATAAAATACCATTTTAGCAATTTTTCTGAGCTTTTTTAATGTTTCATGTATTTTCGAAAATAATATGAAATATTCTATTAAAAATATTGATTTTATAGGTTTTTATTGGGATTTTTAAAAATATATAAATATATATAAATATTCAAAATGATATAAATCGTTATTTTATTGCATTTTTTGACGATTCATTGTATTTTTAAGGATTTTCTGAAAAAAACTATTTTTTTTCGATAAAATTTACCTCAAAAAAAAAAAATAAAATTTCGCTTACTTTTCCCATAAATTTCAATTGCAGTAGAAATTGTATTTAAAAGTTTGAAAATCTTAGTATTTTAGCTAAAAAATGAGTTTTGTCAGAAAACCACTCAAACCGCTCTATAACGTCGAAATATGCAATAAAATACCATTTTAGCACATTTTTCATGTATTTTTGGAAAATAATGTGAAATATTGTATAATAATATACGATTTTTATAGTTTTTTAATGGGATTTTTTTAAAATATGTAAATAATTAAAAAAAAAAAATGCTATAACACTTGATTTTATTGCATTTTTTGACGATTTAAGGCATTTTCAAGGATTTTCTGAAAACTATTTTTTAAAAAAATACACCTATGAATAAGCTTCTAAAAGAAAATCATAAAATTTTGCTTACTTTTCCCATAAATTTTAATTGCAGTAGAAATTTTATTTAAAAGTTTGATAATCCAAGTATTTTAGTAAAAATGAGTTTTGCCAGAAAAGCACTCAAACCGCTTAAAACGTCGAAAATG